>JAAALK010000283.1:91939198-92132296 GCA_019279435.1 Zizania palustris
AAAAAGTCCACGTAGAAGTAGGGATTATCTAGCATACACTGCACAAATAGCCGAGAAATACTTTGTAGCGCAGTGGTTCGGGGGGTTCTTTGGTGCCATGCGGTTTGAGGTTCGAACCTTGCTTCCGACAGGCGGTTTGAGGTTCGACCTTGCTGCTGGCGCCAAATCAACATTTTTTTCTGTTTTGTACTTTTTTAAATTCAGCACTTTTTTATTGATGGTTAAATCCTCGTTGAACTTGAATTTTTTTAACAATAAAAATACATCATAATTTATCAAATTTAAAAAGTTGTTATTTCACTCGACTTAGTGGTGGCGGGCCGATGACATCATGCGACCGCCACTACTAAAAGGATTAGCAGTGGCGAGCTGGTGACGTCAGCGTGCCTGCCACTACTAATCCGCCCACCGCTGGTGGGGTTATCTAACATACGTTGCCACTCATGTCGAGAAACATTTTGTAGCGCAGTGGTGCGGGGGTTGCTTTGGTGCCATGCGGTTCGAGGTTCGAACCTTGCTGCCGGCAGGCGGTTTGAGGTTCGAACCTTGCTGCTAGCATCCAAACATTTTTTTTACATTTTCATGACTTTTTATTCATGTTTAAATTCTAGTTTGAACTTGATTTTTTAACAATAAAAATACATCATAACTTATCAAATTTAAAAATTTGGTATTTTTCTGCCTCACTTTACTTTTTTTATTTCATTAATAAACATGTACAATAAAAATACATCATAACTTATCTATAGTTTATTCTTCCTTTGAAATTGAAACTTTTTGTACAATAAAAATACAACACCAATATTCTAATTGCAAAAATTGATATTTTTCTCCCTTAGTTTACTGTTTTTATTTTCATTAAGTGTGTTTTTATTACATGTTGTTACTATATGATCGAGACTTTGTAGCGCGGTGGTGCGGGGGCCGCTTGACATATCATGTTTATTTGAAAGCAAGTAAACAAACACAAGTCCAGGCTGGGGAAACCAGCTTACACATCGAAACGCACTACTGGTCAAACCCAAAAGAAAGATATGGTTTGGAGCTTCTTCTTCTTCCTCGGCACAAACCCAACCTATTTCTGGTTAAACAGATTAAAAGCCTCAACTTGCCAATCCTCAACCAAATCGGCATCATCAGGCAGTCTGAACTGCTCTCCATGTTCCTGAACAAGAAAATACACGCGGCGGCGATAGTGAGGACAACTTATTATCAATGATTGAATTGGATGATAAAAATATAAAATTTGCATAAAAAGAGGATCTTGCCTCCCTCCTCTTGCTGCCGCATTGCTCTACATGCTTCCCTTTTCCACCGCTAGCCTCGGCATGTTTCCCTCTACCACCGGTTGTCTCATCATTCTTCCTTCTGCCAACACTTACCCTATCTGGTTGCGGCGATCGCGAGTCGTCCTCCGAGTCGGAGTCCATTATGAGAATCACTTTCTTCGCCAACCAACTGCAAACTATACCATCATGTACCTTATGTTTACCGCATTTGCAAACCTCACACACGCCACTTGATGTAGAGTCTGAGGATCCACTGTTTGTTGGTTCAATCTTAGGAGGAGCCATCTGCATTTTTTTGTCACATTGTTATAGTGGAAACTTTTTTTATCAGAAATTTTTTATAGTACATTAAAAAACATTATTGTTATAGTGGAAATTTTTTTCTCATAATTTTTTTACAGTAGATTAAAAAACATTATTGTTATAGTGCATTCTACTAGTAATATTATACTAAATTATATTACCACGCATAAATTAATATAACAATCCTCCATCATTTTAACCCTAAGCTCGAATAAAATAAGACCAAAGATATAGGTTAATAATCATTTACTGATCGACTAGATGGCGGCGACGACGGGCGGCGCCGACGGGCTCCGAGGAAGGCGGCGACGGGCGGAGGGCAGCGGCGACGTGATCCGGGACGTCGACGGCGGCGACGGGATGAGGGGGGCAACACGTGAGTTTAGGGTTTAGAAAATGAAACTAGGTTTTCGGACGGCGGGAGTGGAAAGTATATAGGTGTCTTAGTAGTGGTGGGCATGATGACGTCATCCAGCCCGCTACTACTATGTCGGATAGCAGTGGCGGTCTGGTGACATCATGCGACCGCCACTACTAAATCGGATAGCAGTGGTGGTCTGGTGACATCATCCTGCCCGCCACTACTGCCTCTGGTGTGATTATCTAGCATACGTTGCCACTCATGTCGAGAAACACTTTGTAGCGCAGTGGTGCGGGGGTTGCTTTGGTGCCATGCGGTTCGAGGTTCGAACCTTGCTGCCCGCAGGCGGTTTGAGGTTCGAACCTTGCTGCTAGGCATCCAAACATGTTTTTTACATTTCTACTCTAATTTTCAATACTTTTTTATTCATGTTTTCTCTTAGTAGTGATTATATATATAGCATATAATACTCTTCCTACAATGACATGAAACACTTAGTAGCGCAGTGGTGCGCGGGGCTCCTTGCTGCCCGCTGTCGGTTTGAGGTTGAACCTTGCTGCTAGGCATCCAAACATGTTTTTTACATTTCTACTCTAATTTTCAATACTTTTTTATTCATGTTTCTCTTAGTAGTGATTATATATATAGCATATAATACTCTTCCTACAATGACGTGAAACACTTAGTAGCGCAGTGGTGCGTGGGGCTCCTTGGGGCCATGCGGTTCGAGGTTTGAACCTTACTGTTGGCATAATTGATGTTTAATTAAATCCTCATTTGATCTTGAAAATGTTTTAATAATAAATGACATAATTGATTTTACAACTAAACATAAATGATCTAGCCTTGAACTAATTTTCCATCGCCATTGGTGCGTAGATAAGGAATCACACTGCCAAATGATAGTTTTGCTTCAACCACATTGATCCTTGATATGTCAACGAAAAACGGCACCTCATCAAACTGATTGTATTCTTCTTCGTCTTCGACTCCATCAACTCCAACAATTCTTTGTTTTCCTGGAGCAACGATGTATTTTTTCTCATCTTTAGGATCAAGTATGTAAAATACTTGTGCCACGGATTGAGCGAGTATCCAAGGGTCATCTTTATAAGCCACCTTATTAAGGTCAACTATCGTAAACCCGTAATCATCCACCTCCACACCTTCTGGATGTCTGACCCACTGACACTTAAATACAGGGATTTCTATAGAGTTCCCGTAGTTAAGTTCCCATATTTCTTCGATGTATCCATAGTAAGCATTCTTTTGTCCAGTGCTATCTTCTGCTTCTCCTCTGACACCACTATTTTGGTGCTGACTCTTTTGATCCTTTGCTTTGGTATAGAATGTGAAACCATTGATGTCATACGCTTGGCATGTTTTAACCATGCTCAATGGATCGTAAGACAATTTATTTATCATCATCTCTTCGTCGGTTTCTCCGATCGAAAGGTTTAGATCCCTCAGCCATGATGTGAAATAAATTTTGTGTTCTTTCATAATCCATTGTTCATCGCGATCTTCATTCTTTTCACGAAGCTCTTGCAGGTGTTGTTCAACATATGGTCTCATAATCGCCAACTGATGCATTACACTGTAATGTGATTCTCTTATTCTTTGGTAACTATTGTCTCGTATGATTTTCCTGCCTTTAGTTCCTTTACCGGTGAGTCTTCCATGGTGCCGCGACACGGGAACTCCTATTGGTCTTCCATCTCTTATGTAATCTGCGTAGCACTCAATGACTTCCTCAGTCGTGTAGCCCTCTATCATGGAACCCTCTGGATAAGCACGATTTCGTACGTAACCCTTGAAGATAACCATTAGACGCTCGTACGCATACATATTGTGCAGGTACGTTGGACCGAGAACAAAGATTTGGTCTGCTATATGTATCATATAGTGCTCCATAATATCAAAATATGAAGGAGGAAAGCACATCTCAAGCTGACACATAGTCTCCCTCATTTGTTTACGTAATTCATTTAACTCTTCAGTGTCGATCACCTTCTTTGATATGACATTGAAGAAGTGACACATGCGTGTTATCACCTTCTTCAGAAATGAATGTTTGACTCCTCTTTACTGCGATGGCGAGGAATAGCCCAAGCATAACATGACAATCATGAGTGTTGTAGCCGCTCATCCTCAAATCTACTACGGAGACAATATTCTTTATATTCGTTGAGAATCCTGTTGGAACTCTAATTCCATGTAGACACCTGCAGATTGATCTTTTCTCGTCAATTGTGAGGTTATAGCTAGCAGCCGGAAGGAAAAATTTTCCATTGGCCCTTTCATGTGGGTGAAGCTCGGGTCTAATTCTGAGAGTTTGAAGGTCCCTTCGTACTTTGAGTCCATCTTTTGATTTGCCCGGTATGTCTAACAAAATACCGATAGTGCTTTCGAAGACATTCTTCTCAACGTGCATTGTATCAATAGCATGACCAATCTCCAACTCCTTCCAATAGGGCAAATATCTAAAGAAGATCGACTGCTTTTTAAATGGAGCGTCCTTTGAAATTTTTTCAGATTTCTTCCTCTTCTTTCCGAAAACAACTTTGATATTCTTTACCATTTCGAATAGAAATTTGCCATCTCGATTTCGTGGAGGCTTTCCAAGCTTGATTGTACCGTCGAAATGGTTCCTATTTCTTCGATATTTGTGGTTTTTTGGTAAAAATCTGCGGTGTCGCATATATATCGTCTTAACGAATGATGGAAGATGCATATATTCTGTCTGGTCCACACACACTACACATGTTGTCTTTCCTTTAACCTGTCCTGTTAGGGACATGCGTCCTGGGTTGTCAGCTATGGTGCAAAAGATTATGGCTCTTAGATTGAAGTGCTCTTTCTTGTGCTCATCCCACACACAGGCACCATGTTCCCATAGACGTTTCATATCCTCCATCAAAGGTTCTAGAAAGATATCAATGTCATTGCCAGGTTGTTTTGGACCAGAAATTAGAGTAGTGAGCATAAGGTATTTTCTTTTATGGCACAACCATGATGGAATGTTGAACAAGCATAGAAAGACTGGCCACGTACTATGTGGGTTCCTCATCTCACCGAAGGGATTCATTCCATCCGTGCTAAGCCCCATCCTGATATTTCTAGGATCGTCCGAGAAATCTGGATGGGCCAGGTCAAATGATTTCCACTGCCTAGCATCCGCAGGGTGCCGAAGTTTTCCGTCCTTCTTTCGCCCAGCGAAATGCCAGATTAATAGTTCAGCATCTCTAGGATTATAGAACATACGTTTCAAGCGATCAATCACTGGTAGGTACCACATTACTAAGGCTGGAACTTTCCTCTCCATCTTTTTTCCAGGATGGTCTTCAATAACATTTTTATTCCTCTTCTACAACCTCTTATTATTCTTCTTCTGGTGGTCATTGTAGTCCTCCACACAGTCATTTGGACGTTTGTATCGACTCGCGTTGCACTGTGGACATCTCTCTAACAATCCATACTCTTTTCGATATAGGATACAGTGGTTCGGGCATGCATGAATCTTCTGAACGCCCAAAGTCAACGGACAAATCATCTTCTTTGCTTGGTACGTATCAGATGGTAAACCATTGGGTTTTGGCAAAACCTTTTTTAGGAGTTGTAAAAGATCTGAAAAACTAGTGTCAGACCATCCATTGCTGGCCTTCAGTTTCATAAGCTCAAGAATTGTGTACAACACAGTATACTGCTTATCGCATCCATGGCGTTCCTCATAAAGAAGGTTTTTTGATGCTTTGTCAAGTGCTTCAAAGTTATCGTATCCTTTGGTTGTAGTTCTCTGCAACAACACCTCAGGCGCAACATTTCGCATCAGTTCCTCCACATCAAAGGCGTCATCATCATCATGTTGATCAACATCATCATGTGTTATGTCGGATGTATGATCACAACCTCTTCTATGTTGATGAGCATCTTGCGGCACATCAGAATCTTCAGGAGGATTTTGGCCCATCTCATCGTGTTTCGTCCATTTATAATAGTTCTTCACGAAACCATTTTTCAACAAGTGGAATCGTATGGTTTCATGATCAGAACACGGATACATCACTTCGTTTTTACAAACTTTACAAGGAAAATATATTGCCTCTTCACTCTAACGGGAAGCATATTGTGCGGCAGCTTCAGTAAATTCAGTTACTCTGTTAAAATATGCCACCACATCTCCATTGTTGGACGAGTACATCCAAGACCTGTGCTCCATCTAAAACATATATTATTTGAAAAAATATTAATAAAATCATTATTGTTAATTTTAGTAATTTACAATTTGAAAATATATTGATTTATTATCGCTCATAACAACATTAATTAAAAATCCTCAATGCTTTAATTAAAACTACTTATTAAGCAGAAAAAATTATTAAATAAATTAACTATATTGGTTTCTCTCTCTCTCCAAACAACATAACTCTAGATCTATAATCATAAATCAAATTAAAAAAGAGATTAAAATGACGTAAATCAATATACAAGTGATGAATAATTGTGAGGAGGGTCATATTTGTTCATTTGGGAGAAGGTAACACTGTAAATGGAAGATTATTTGAAAATTTCTATTCACAAACCCTAAATTAGAAAAACGCTAATAACTCATTGTATACATGATTAAATACAAAATAAATGTGAGATTCGGCATGGATTTACCTCCTAGAATGAAAACCTTCAAAAGAAACGAAAACAAAGCCTCCCCCCTCTTTATCTAGATTTTTGTCGCCATTGTACGGACAAAATTAAATGCAAACTCCAGTAGAGCTCGGGGAGGAAGAAGCTGCGCATTTATAGCTAGAATAGTAGTGGCGGTCGCAAGTGATGTCATCATTACTTTAGTGGCGGCCATCTTAGCAGCGGCGGGCAGCACCAGCGCCCGCCACTGCTATTGGTAAATTAGTGGCGGTCCGAGCTGACGTCAGCACCGACCGCCACTACTTTACTAACAATAGTGGCGGGCGCTGGTGCTGCCGTCAGCACCAGCAACTCTATTGGTGGGCATCTAATGGCCCGCCACTACAGTGGTTTTGCCCAACGCCACTACAGTGACGATTTGTAGTAGTGGTTATCATCACTTTCATGAACAGAACTGTGAATATGTGCCTCCTATAGTAAATAGGAGCCAAACAGGGAACATTACTCAAAACTTATAAGCATGTTCAAATGCTGCGAATTAAATTATATAATTACAGTGAGATGTAGTTTGCATGATCTACTGCATACCGTTGAAACTATATGGTCAATAGGTAAAGACGTACGGTCTTCGGTGGATGTGTCGTGCTACAAAGTATAATCAACCATATTACATAATAAATTAGTAAAAACTTTGATATTATTGATGTAGCTGAGTACATCATACATAATGTAGGTTATCTATTACCTGCACTTCATTTGTGGGAGAGTGCACATTACCAATTGAGTGCGCATGTGTTGATAGCAAAAAATGGCATTAATGGTCAAAATTGTCAAAATATCGATTTTGGTAATTTTGGGCCAAAAATATGCAATTTACAGCACAGGCCGAAGCCCAGGAGTGCCGAAGGCCCATTTGCATAGGCCTTTGGCTGCACCTTCATCAGGCCTATCTCACAGGCAGGCTTCGGCCTGTCGGGCATGCTTCAGCAGCCTACCGGAGGCCCACTCTAGGAGGCTAGGGTCCGAATCTGATCAATATATTTCGGCTTGTTTTGATCTCTAATCAAATCTTAACTGTTTTTAGCCGAACTCTAGTTAGATTAGGCTTAGAGATAGAGTCATCACATAAAGTCTAGCACCTAAAATATAGGGGTGAGGCCAATTCAAAAAAAGGTGACACAGATCAATAACTCAAAACCTTAGTTTTGAATCGTACCTTTACTTTCATCTACTTTTCCGTAGCTACACTAGTCCATCTTCATTGGTTTGCGCTGGAAGCCCTCCGTCGACCACACCGTAATTGTGGTAAGTTCTTGTTGATTCGCCTGTGAATCATTCATTAATCTACGTAACAGAATTCTATCACCTTGCTGGCTCGCTTATGAACCATCTGTTAATCTACGTAACAGATTGTTAGCATTTGTTCCATTTTGTTTCCTACTACTACACTTGGTAATTTGGTCTCTAGGCCGAATTGGGACGTGGTTTTTGTGTTTTGCATGGTTTACATCTAGAACGGCTTCACCAAGGATTTTCACTCCGATCTAACCCTGGGAAGGCGATTTCTAGAGCTAGGAGATTAGTTATGGAGGCTGTTGGATTCACCTTTGGCAAGATATCGTTTCGGTAAAAGACCGTGCCAGACTCGTAACACTATCTTTAGTCGTAGCTACATCGTGTGCCAGAGCATTTCTCGTACCTCGTGTCGGAGTCACTTTGCACCAGGATTGCTTCATACCAGGGCTACTTTGGCATACTCCTCCGCGCAGAACGCCGAAGGCAGTCTTCGGCGCACACTCCGTATGGAACGCCGAAGGCTATCTTCGGAGCACCCTCCGGTAGATTTTCGCTTCATCCATCCATGACAGATCTGTCACACCATTGTCGGTCTGGTTGTTTCTGCACGTGGGAACTACTTCGCATCGGAGCCATGCCAGAACACTTTGCGTCGGACCCAATCACGTCAAAGCTTCGCGTCGGACTCTATCGTTCAGAGGAGATTTCGCGTCGCGATCTGTTTGGAGCCCGTCTTTGGTCAGATTGATCTAAAGCCGAAGGTTACCTTCGACGCATACCTCGCACTAGACGCCGAAGGCTTCCCTTCGGTGACCCTTCACACGGTATACTTCGAAACAATCAGGCTTCGTTCAATCGATTGGCTTATTTTATCTTTATATTTCGGCTAATTGAACTTTATTTCTAAATATTCGTTTGATTACCTGGCGACTCCATTTTCCCCTTACCACTGATTAAGGATTGTTGTAATGTGACATCAATGTCTCATGACATTTTTGGATCACCTAACCGGCCCAAGTGCAGGGGCACGTTTTCGTGTCAACACACTTTTTGGCGACTCTGCTGGGCAGGAACGCCAACATGACAAGTACATCTACATCAGCCGCGAGTACCTCTACAACGACTACTACGTCTACAATGCCGATGGATACCTTGGGGGCGCAGAGATCCACAACTGCAACATCATGATGCCCACCGTTGTAGATATCCCCGAGGAAGTTCAGGCGGAGATCGAGGTGAAGATGAAAGAACTCCAAGATCTCCTGCTCGGGAGTTATATCAAGACACACATGGTTTTCATCAAGCGCAACATCAACATTCCTGACCTCGCCCGGACTCAGGTAACACTAGTGTCGTCTCCTTTATCTTCCTTAGAGATTGAGAAAAAGATAGCCACATCTGTATATCAAGCCGTTAGCGCTTCGCTAGCCAACCGTCTAGAGTCGGTAGTTAGCTCTCAGGTAGATGCAACATTTAGAAGGTTCGGCTTTACCAAGGCCATTCCTCCAACTCCAATATCTAGCATACCTCCGGTAAATAGTATTTAGAGTAGAACCGATGATAGTACTAGCAAAACTATCGTGTCTCCGGCCTCGACATCTACGGATGATACCAATCACTACACTTACGGCCAAGCTAGCCTTTCTTACTATGCGCCGCCTCCACCTACGCCTGTTCCAGCTTTTCCCGCGCTACCTGTGCCGCACGCTCCTATGCACCCGCATAGACACGAGCAAGTCATATACCCTAAGCTAGCACAAGAGGAGGAGCCCCGTGGCCAACACACCGACATACCACCACGTGTCGTGCCCCCGCATGAGACCCGTGCACAGGCAGGAGGCTAGGACGACATTGAGGAGAGGATCCATGCGTTGTTTAGAGAGTGTAGTGGCTTCACACCTTGGGATCGGGCTAGGATTTACCAAAATCCGCACCCCGATCACTTCAATACCATACCCTACCCTCGCGGATATAGAGTCCCTGAATTCACCAAGTTCGATGTCAAGGGTAACAAGACCACACTAGATCATGTCATCCAATTCTTAGCACAGTGTGGAGAAGCTAGTGGGTCGGACGCATTAAAACTTAGACTATTTTCTCTTTCGCTATACGACACCGCTTTCACTTGGTTTTCAGCGCTGCCGCCGAACTCCGTCCAGACATGGGCCTAGTTAGAATAGAAATTCCATGACTATTTTGATACAGACGAGACAGAACTTAGGCTTTCACAGTTGACGGTAGTCAAACAGAAATCCAGTGAGATTGTCTTTGATTACGTCAAGCGCTTTAGAGACACTAGGAACCGATGTTTTAGTCCCAATATTTCAGAAAGAGATTTGGCGGATATAGCTTTAATCGATTGCATTCTGAGATTAAGGAGAGGTTAGATAACCAAAACTTTTTAGAGGTCAACCAAGTCCTACAGCAAGCTCTGGTCCAAGTAGGCCGAGCCAAGGATAAAAAATTCATTAAAACATTTAACAAACCTGGAGCTGAAGTTCACATCATGGAACACTCTAACGAGGAAGAGTCGGAGGAAGAGGATGATTCGACCGATATGTATGCGGCCGAATGGGCCTAGAACACTAAGAACAAACCTGTCACTTGTTCTACCTATGGTCGTCTCCCACTAAGAGTCGGCCCAACGAGGTTATCTACTCTTTTGATGTGACTAAGTGCGACAAAATATTTATTTCCTCTTGAAGAGATAGCTTCTCAGGTTGCCTAAGGGCCAAGTCATTCTTTCCACCGACGAGTTAAAGAAATGCCCCTACTATAAGTGGCATGACTCGCATTCTCATTATACTAATGATTGAAATGATTTCCGTCGGTAGGTTCAATCGGCCATAGAAGAAGGACGATTGAAAATAGATTCTAGTCCAAAGATGAAGCTGGACAAAGATCCCTTTCCCGTGAACACCGTCAACCTCGATGAGAAGAAAGTGTTGTTGGGGGAAAATATCTCATCTTCGGGGTTATTGCCGAAGCAACATAAAGACAGTCAGCTGGTTCGAAGGTTCCCCGAAGATCATCTTCGAAGATACCCGGAATCAAGTTCGAAGTATGAAGATAGGCATTGGTTCAGAGTACATCTTCGAACTAAAGCCCTCCAAGATCTTTTCTGCCAGCTAAGATGGAAGACTTATCTTCTTTCTCATTAGATTAGTCTTTTACCATTTTAGCCCTATTAAGGGAACCGAATAGTTTCCACTATGACGGTTGTAATAGAGGGGTAAATAGGTCTTTTCCTTAATGTTTGGGCCTATAAATACCCCCCATTTTACCCTGTAATAGGGACCGAATACAAGTTATTCAATACACACTTTCGAACTATTCTAAGTTATTATCCTTTCGGAGGCTTAGAACAGTTTGCTTCACAAACACTTCGTTTGTTAGTTTCTTTTCTACAGAAACCTGCTAGCGTAATCTTTTACGCCAACAGTTGGCGCCGTCCGTGGGGAACCTAGTCCGAAAAACTTCGTTCTCTACCAACTTCTTACATCATGCCTCCTAAGCGGAGTGCACCTCGCAATCCCACTCGGAGGTCCTCTCGGATTTCCGAAGAGATACCCTTCGACACAGTTGAAGTCGGAGGGTCCTCGGCTTTCCCTCCGCAAACTCCGGAAGGGGCTTCTATCCCTCGAACATATGAAGCCTCTCCGCCAACCCCTTCCATACTCCGACAGCCCGGAGTCACTTCTCCACCCTCCATCCCGATTCGAACTGATCCTATCAGTTCTCAAGACCCGGAAGGTCCTTCCGGAGGAGATGAAGTTTACCTTGGGGATATGGCCACTCAAATGGCCAACCTTCAAGCTGAGGTAGCAAGGTGGCGACAAGAAGCTGCGAACAGGCTTCGCTCTCAAGCCACCCCAACTATCCCAGAAGTGCCCGAAGACGACGATCTTGGTTATCCTGAAGCCCCGGAGAACGCCTCTTACGACAATGAATCTCCATTGCATCCTGAGCTGCAGAAGGTTCGCTTTGATCCAAAGTTTAAAACTTCGAAGCTCTGTAAGTATGCCGGAGATGAAGATCCCGGAGAGTTCGTTCGTTCTTATGCCCTAGCGATTGAGGCTAGCGGCGGAGTCAGAGACACTATGGCGAAGTGCTTCCCGTTAGCTCTTCAAGGAGTGGCATTGAGATGGTTCTGGTCTTTGAAACCAGGGTCAATCAATTCATGGTCACAGTTGAAGAGGAAGTTTATAAGTAACTTTCAGGGCACCTTCGTGCCTCCTATGTCAACAGGAAGCCTTTTCCAGGTGAAACAGCTCCCCGGAGAAACATTGAGGCAGTACTTTAAGCGCTTCGCTCATACGAAGTCGCAAATTCGAGGGCTGTCCACATCTTCAGTGGTTGATGCGGCTCGGGAAGGCGTCAGTCATCAAGGCCTTCTGGATAAACTTCATCGGAAGAGCATCTCCTCAGTCTCACAGTTGATGTCATACTTCGAGGAGTATGCGAGGTCAGAAGAGGGTTGGCTTCGGAGGACTGCTGCTACTTCGACTGTATTGCAAGAAGTCAAAGCAGAAGTGAAGACTTCGGCACAGCCGCAGGAACCAGTCTTCGAAGTACAACATGATCGGAGAAGAGGGCAAAAGCACCCTCGCTCTGAAGTCTTGAATATTGCACCCCCACAGAAGTTTGCACCAAGAGCTCCACAGTCTATGGGGAACAAGGCCAGCGGCTGGAGGCCGCCAGGGAAAACGGCTGGCAAGGGCCAGACCCTTTTTTGCTGTATTCATGGAGAAAATCGAAGCCATGCAACTGACACATGCAAGGCTATCCTTACCCTAAGGGGAGAGTACTTGGAGAGAACTTCGGGTCGAGGCAGTACCGACCGAAGTCCAGCAGCAACGCGCCCAGACCCAGTCCAGGCTGTGGCGCGGATAGAAAATTTTGATGCTGCAAGGCACCCTCCGGTGGCCAATGTTATGCCACCTCCGAAGCAAGAGGAAGGGCAAGATAGAGGAAAAAGAGTAGTTCTCCCTATCTCCGGAGGAGGTACCCTCGGAAGCATGTCCAAGAGACAGCGAAGAGAGTACGTTCGGAAAGTAGGTCATATTGGGACTTCGTCATCTGCAGCTGCAATGCCGGAGTGGTCTCATGTTCCGATATCTTTCTCTGCGGAGGATGCAGCTGGTATTAAGTTCCCGCATGCAGATCCATTGGTTATCACTGCTGATATTGCAGGGACTGAAGTCCGAAGGGTGCTAATTGACGGAGGTATTTCGGCAGATATCATTTTTTTGCAAGCCTTCGATCAGTTATGCATTTCCAGGAAGCATCTCCTCCCAGCGGCTCGTCCTCTGCAAGGCTTCGCAGGACCTCCGCTTGATGCACTTGGCCAGATAGGCCTGGAAGTTACCTTCGGAGAATGTTTATTAGCCCGAACTGAAGAAGTTATCTTTGATGTGATAGATGCCCCGTATGCTTATAATGTCATCTTCGGACGGGGCATGTTGAATCAGTTCGGAGCTGTGGCGCATCACAACTACTTGTGCATGAAGATGCCCACACAAGCAGGAGTCCTAACAATCTTCGGAGATCAAGCCATTGCTAGAAGAGCGGAATATGGTCACGGTCCCCCTCTTGATCCGAGGCAAGTAAACAGTGTGCAGGATAATGAAGAAATTTTTTCAGCCTGCTCCGAAGATTCGAAGAAGTCTTTTCCGAGACCAAGTCCCGAAGGAGAGATTGCAACGAAGGTCATTGTTAAAGATGGTAAAGAGTACACTTTTCAATTTGGTAAAGATTTACCTCCTGAAGTTGCAACCTCCTTGGAAAAGGTAGTGGAAGAAAATTTGGATGTCTTCGCTTGGTCTGATGAAGATATCATCGGAGTCGATTGGGATATCATTGAACACAGTTTACTTGTAAACCCGAAGGCCCGGCCTGTTCGACAAGGACTCCGGAAGATGTCCGCAGAGAGAGCTGCTCTAGCTAAGTACGAAGTTGAAAAGCTGTTGAAGGCTGGGATTATCAGAGAAGTGGCTCACACAGAATGGTTAGCCAACCCAGTCTTCGTCAGGAAGAAGTCTTCCGGGAAGTGGCGCATGTGCATTGATTTCACATCCTTGAATAAAGCATGCCCACGTGACCCCTACCCCATGCCCCGAATTGATCAACTGGTTGACTCCACCGCAGGTTCGGAGTTATTAAGCTTCCTTGACGCGTATTCTGGTTATCATCAAATATGGTTGAAGCACGAAGATGAAATCAAGACAAGCTTTGTAACTCCTTCGGGAGTCTTCTGCTATGTAAGAATGCCCTTCGGCCTAAGAAATGCCGGGGCTACTTTTTCAAGATTAGTTGCTAAGGCTCTAGGTCATCAATTAGGTCGCAATGTGGAGGCCTATATGGATGATATTGTAATAAAGAGTGCTTTAAAGCACCAACATAGCCTAGACTTAGCAGAAACATTCAATAGCCTTCGGGCATGTGGGATCCGTCTTAACCCCGAAAAATGTATATTCGGAGCTAAGGCTGGAAAATTGTTAGGGTATTTAGTTTCAAGCAGGGGAATTGAAGCTAGCCCTACTCAAATAACTGCGCTGCAGAAGATGGCTCCTCCGGAGAATTTAAAGCAAGTGCAAAAGCTGACTGGACGTTTGGCCGCACTTAGCAGGTTTCTATCAAGGTCTGCAGAGAGGAGCTTGCCAATATTCAAAGCTTTGAAAGGGTCCGAAGATTTTGCATGGACACCGGAGTGTCAGAGAAGCTTCGAAGATATTAAAGATTATCTCAGTAATCTTGCTACACTCACGGTGCCTACTGCGGACGAAACCCTACTCCTGTACCTTGCAGCTACAGGTTCAGCTGTCAGCGCAGTCCTTGTCAGAGAAGTGGATTTCAATGGAAAGTTGGTCCAAAATCCTGTCTATTTTGTATCCGAAGCATTGTCAGGAGCGAAGACAAGATACTCCGAACTTGAGAAGTTCGTTTATGCTCTGATAATGGCTTCGAGGAAGCTAAGGCATTATTTTTTGGCTCACAATGTAATTGTACCAACTTCGTATCCCTTAGGAGATATGCTCCGAAGCAAAGATTCCACTGGAAGGATTGGAAAGTGGGCAGTCGAGCTAGCACCCTTCGGCATATCTTTCTTGGCAAGGACAGCTATCAAATCCCAAGTCCTAGCAGACTTCGTAGCAGAGTGGACTCCACCTGCGAATTTGACTCCGGAGAAATCAAATGACGGAGTTTGGACTGTTTACTCCGATGGGGCTTTCCAAGCATCCGGAGCAGGCATTGGGGCAGTGTTGATTTCACCGTCAGGGCAAAGAGCAATGTACTCCGCAAGACTCAACTTTAAGTCTACCAATAATATAGCGGAGTACGAAGAGATTTTATTGGGACTCCGGAAAGCACGTGCTCTAGGGGCTACAAGAATAATTATAAAGACAGATTCTCAGATAGTAGCAGGGCACGTAGACAAAAGTTTTCAAGTTCGACATCCACAGCTTGCAAAGTACTTAGAAGAAATCCGCAATATCGAAGCACACTTCAAGGGTATTTCCATTCAGAGTATACCAAGAGCTGAAAACGTGCAAGCAGACATTTTAGCGAAGGCTGCAGCTGGAGCTGTGGATGTGCCTGAAGAAGCTTTCTATGAGGAGCTCAATATACCTTCGGTGCCACAAATTGCCTCTGCGGATATTCTTTGCATTCCTAGTGCAGATTGGAAAGATTCGATCATAGAACTCTTTCAAGGAGGAACAAATTTGCCCGAAGAGCCCCAGTTGTCAAGATTAAAGCTCAGAGCAAGAAACTATCAGTTAATCAACGGTATATTATACAAGGCCGGAGTATGTTCCCCTCTACTTCGATGTATATCTCAAGCCGATGGCCAAGAAATTCTTCGAGAAATTCACGAAGGCCTTTGTGGAAGCCATTTAGCCCCTAGAGCTCTGGCAGGAAAAACACTTCGCCAGGGGCTTTATTGGCCCACAATAACAGCTGATGCGGAGAGCTTGGTCCGCACTTGTCAAGGATGCCAGTGGATGGGTCGACGGAGTCATCGCCCACCAACAGCTCTTCAAGTCATTGCTCCGGTATGGCCCATGGCCAGATGGGGTATGGATCTAATTGGTCCCTTTCCGTTAGCAAAGGGAAATTTGAAGTTCGCAGTGGTAGCTATTGAATATTTTTCTAAGTGGGTGGAAGCAGAGCCCTTAACAGCTATCACTTCGAATAATGTACAAAAATTCTTCTGGAAGAACATTATTTGCCGGTTCGGAGTTCCTAGATACCTCACAGTTGACAATGGAACACAGTTCGACGTAGAACCCTTCAGGAAGTTTTGCGAAGACCTAGGCATTCAGCTTTGTTTTGCTGCAGTGAGGCATCCTCAGTCAAATGGAGCCGTAGAGCGAGCCAACTGAAATATTTTATCAGGGCTAAATCGAAGAATAGTAGGATTAGCAAAGGGACTGTGGACCGAAGAGCTTCCGAAGATTCTATGGTCCATTCGGACTACGCAAACAAGGTCCACAGGTTTACTCCGTTCAGACTACTATTCGGAGATGAAGCTATGACTCCCAAAGTATCATCAGCAGACGAAGACTTGGTATGACCCGAAGGTTAAACTCAACGAGTTAAGGCCGGGTCATCTTGTTCTACGAAGCATTATAGCACCAGGGAAGTTAGGCAATAAATGGGAAGGTCCATATCTAATTGTCCGCTCAGGGCGTCCTGGTTCATTTAAATTAGCTAATTTAGAAGGTGAAGAGTTAGCACATACTTGGCATGCGGAGCACCTAAAGTGATACTTCGCATAAGGGCTCCTTGTAATTCGCTTGTAATCACCTCTAAATTAATAAAGCATATGACCCTGATAGTTGCCTTCCCCTCATAGACTTCCAGCTTCCGAGTGGACGCACTGGAACCGCGGGGTCGACCGAGAGGGAAGTGTCATTAAGCTGGGTTGTATTTTCGGACTTCGAACCCTTAAAGTTCGAAGCCTCCGACGTGGGGGCTGACATAATCCGGAGCCCAGGCCACTGGCTTGTAGGCATCCGTAAAAGAGCCCAAAACCACACTCTACGGAGTCCAATCCATTGGCTGGTAGACTTCCGTAAAAAGAGCCGAAGGTGGCCAAAATCTACGGAGTCCAAGCTGCAGCTTGCAGACTTCCATAAAAAGAGCCGAAGGTGGCCAAAATCTGCGAAGTCCAAGCCATTGGCTGGTAGACTTCTGCAAAAACAAAGCCGAAGGTGGCTAAATTATACGGAGTCCAAGCCATTGGCTGGTAGACATCCGTAAAAAGAGTCCAAAGAGACCATTCTGAACTTCGAACCATTGGTTCGTCAGAGATCGCAAAGACAAGCCGAAGGTGGCTAAAGCAAAACAGCATTTAAGCCATGAGCTTCGAATGTCTGTTAATATAGTCCAAAGTGACAAAAAATTTTTTAAGACACTAAAGTGTCCTGAAAGTTATCTCAAGTGATTTCTTTCATAAAACAAAGGTACTAAGCTACCATTCTTCCGACTGCAAAAAGTCGAAGACATTTCATAAGATTTCAAAAGATCTTTAAATGACAGAGGGGCTCCGAACCCCCAAAAAATTGTACTCCGAAGTTTTTTCTTTGTGCATAACCATCTTTGAATACATTTCGAAGTTGCTTATACCCAAAGAGGGGCTAGTAAATATGGAGACAATTTTAAATCGGCATTCATTATTGAAATAAATGTGTTTACAGATTACACTATGAAAAATTGGTATCTATACCAAGAAGGAATCGGAGACCTCTTCGGTCCCGAGAGCTAGGGGTGGAACGACTAGTTCCAACATCAGAAGTTCTAAGAACTTTACGTTTAACTCTCTTCCTCCCCTTCGAAGCTCTAAAATCCTTCTGCTCTTGTTGAAGCTCGGCCCAAGTTCGAAGTCGCTCGGGGCTTCTTTCCCAGCTTCTAAGATCTTCAGATCTTTTATTTCGAGCTTCACCTTCATCTTCAGACCAATTAGTGTCTTCAGAAGACGAGGTGTTTGCGTCAACTTCTTTATCTTCCTCTTTAATATAAGACAATACGTCTTTGATTACTTCGGGCGCAATTACGCCGGAGTCATCTCGAGGAATAAGAAATCGAGGACGCTTATAACTCTTTAGAAGTTCGAAGGTGTTCCACAATGAGCGAAGTTCGTTGTTAAGCTCTAACACTTCGATATCTTCCATAAGAGGCAAAGCCTAAAAATATGACAAACAAGACTTTCATTGATAAATGTTTACAAGCATGAGCTTTACATAATCAGAAAATCCTAAATAATTCCTAAACCTGCGGGTTCGGAGGAGGCTGACTGCTCGAAGCTTGGCTCCGAACTTGCTTCTGGCGTTGGCCTTCATCGATCCAAGCCTTGATCGCAGAACGACCTTCGGCTCTCCATGAGGTTTGAAAGGCTCGCCAGGCGGCGGTCACGCCTTCGGAAGGATTCAAAAGCCGCTCGTCGTCGAAGGTAATGGAGCCCTCTGCGCTCGGAGTGATTGTTCGGCCCAAATCCTCGTAGTAACGAAGTAATCCGAGGGCAGACACTTGTCCGGAGAGTTCTCCATAACGCATGCCTGCCGTCTTCATTTGCTTCGCTGCTCCTTGGATCCTCTTTAACCGGCGCAGCAGAGTCACATTGTCATCCGAAGGAAGTGATCCAGTAGTACCGAAGTACTCCAGAACACCTAGCATCTGTTCGATGACCTCCGTAGCCACCTTCTCCGACTTGAGTTTTTCTTCAATTAGTGCATCCTTGCTCGAAGTCGTTTCTGCCAAAACTCCGGAAATCCTAGCATTCTCCGTAATTAGATCTTTCTTCTGGTTTAGGAGTTGGCTAGCTTCCTCTTGGAGCCTTACAAGTTCGGACCCAGCACTAGCATGCTCCAACCGCATCTTTTCAATTTCAGCCCGAAGCACAATTCTTTCTGCTTCGAACTCTTTATTAACAGCCTCCAAGCCCTGTCTGGCCCTACGCTCCGCCGAAATCACATTATCCATTTGAAGTACTCTAGCTTCGGAGAAAGATAAGTTGCGTTTAAGAGCTTCATTTTCTTCCCGAAGCTGAGCAAGTTCATTTTCGTTCGATAAAGCTGCAGCGCGGGCCAAGACCGCTTGCTAAGAAGAGAAAAAACTGAAGTAAGAAATTATTCATTTATAATTTGCTGCTGGTTCGAAGATGTACTTCGAATCCAATATAATTCGCTAAAAGATATTGGTTCGAAGATGCTCCGTACCTGGTAGGCTGCTCGTTCCAAAGCAACGTTGAGCTCCGAATTCTTCGCCCTGCTTAATTTTGCTACCAGCTCTGTCTCCCCGACTTCCCGACTCACTCGACCTAAAGGTTTGAGCAAAGTCCGAAGCCCTTTTCTTTGCTCCAAAAAAGGAGTTAAAAGAGGGAGCAGAGCCGAAGCCTCTTGGTCTTCCCTACTTGGCGAAGCTCCGGAGCGTTCTCCTGAGGTCCTTGGAACTTCCGAAGATGCCCCCCCTCAGTTGATTCACTTTCATCTGTTGACTAAGATGAAGTTGATCCTTGAGTAGGGAGAGGCTCTATGTGTCTTTTACTCCTTCTAGGCCCCTGTTGAGTGACCTTCGGGTGCGGCTCCGAAGTTGTTAAAGGCCTTTGAATTGTGTCTTCGTGATGTACTTCTACAGCAGGAGGCTCTGCAAAAACAAAAATATTATACATTGTATAATTTTGCAGAAAATGATAAAGAATTATGCGAAATTTACCTTCGACATTCTGCGGGAGGTCGAGCACTGGACTGCTCGGAGGATCGAAGGTGAAGTCATCATCTGAATCCACAGTTAAATTTTCTGCTGTCGGAGTATCTCCGTGAGCAGTCCTCCTTTCCTCCACAACTGAAGTTGTAGGAACTTCAACTTCATCTTCGCCCATAGGGGCTTCGATTTGCTCTTCTTGAGTATCCAGAGCTCTCACTTCTTCAATGTTAGCTTGGGGCTCCGGCATACCTGCAGTATCTTCAATGTGAATATTTCGTTGAGATGCATCTTCATCAATCAATCTCACTAATAATATACCTTCATCTTCTTTAGAACCAGAGATTGAGGTTCTTTAGCTCGAAGGCGCAGGATTCGAAGGTGCGAGATTTTTTGGCTTCCGAGCCACCTTCTTCACCGGAGTCCTTGCGGAGCTCGAAGCTCCGGCTTCAGCCATTCTTTTCTTGGGTCCTTTCTCCAGAGGCACCCAGTCCATCAGAGGGGGCGGAGTCAACTCAAACATTCCCCATACTCTGTTAAACCTTTCCCAACTCCTGACCAATTTAATTCGCCATTCTTTTTCAGTCGGAGTTGGAGCACCCAAAATCTTCTCCGAAGCCCTTACAATTTGCTCTGAAGTAATAGGGGCTGAAGAAGCTAAAAAATAATTCAAGTTAGTCTTTCTTCGAAGTAAATATGTACAATGCATGTTGGTTTCGAAGTTACCTGCAGGGCTCGAAGTAAAGTTGATCTTGCGAAGACCACCTTCCGAATCATCCTCGAAGACGATAGGCCAGTTGGCCATCAGCGGAGGAATTTGCAGTCCGAGGAATTCTTCGGCTAAGTCCCGCATGCTTAACCTTCGGCTAATTTTCTGAAGCAGGTTAAGACGAGCTTCGAGCTGGCCTTCGTTGGGCTGCACTAAGGCTTCTTTCCGGAATTGAATTTCTTTAAGGGGCCCAGCCAGAGGACTGCTCGCTCCAACTTCGGCATAGAACCATCTCAGAACCCAATCAGTGTACCATCTAGCATTGATGGCCTTGGCAGGAAACTGAAGGGCATATTCGTCCCGAAGCCTAAAGTTGATAGAGTCGAAGGATACTACCATTTTTTCACCTCTGGAGCCTACGAAGGTCTTCGGCTGGCAAGTTTCTCTATGAAGTGCAGCGAAGATTTCTGCCCTCCCCTCACAACCTTCGGCTCTCAGCGCCCATTCGAAGATAGCTAGCCTAGCTACTGCATTCGGAGATAATTGGGGGAGGGTTACATGAAACAGATCCAATACCTCCGCCAGGAAGTCCACAGCAGGAAGGCCCAAGCCAGCTTCGAAGAAAGCTTCGAATACTACTACTTCTCCGGGTCTTGGTGATGGAATCGATTCTTTGCCCGGCTTCCGAATCATAACTCCATTACTAATTTTTCCCCCTGCTGTGATTGCCAAAGACTCTCTCTTGCAGGTAGAAGGCCCCAACTCAAAAGACTGATCCAAATATTTGGTCGATGGTGGGCACATACCTTGGTCATCGGTGATTTGGGGATTTCTCCCCCCTGCCGCCATGGATGTCGCCGCCGGCATCGGAGGTGCCGCCGCCAACGCTGCCGCCGCTGCTGCTGCGGCCGCCTGCTGCCGAGCCAAGGCCGACGGAGGTGCAGATCCCTTAGTCTTCACCATCGCGATCACCGGATTGCTCTGAGGAAATGGAGGCTAGGGCTCAAGAACTCAAAGGGCTAAAAATTTTTTAGTTGCTAGAATGCGGTGAAAAGGTAACCAGGTAACTTCTAGGCCCTCTATTTATAGCCTAGACTTCACTTTCTTACCGTTAATCCATGTCGTTTCGCATTCCTGCCGTTACTTCTTTTACGAAATTAACGCCTGCCACAGTTTCCGTTGGAAACATAAACTTAACGGCTATTTTCTCTAAGTCTAAAAGACTTTCGAACTTCTTGAGTCGGTTCTAAGATAGTTCGAAAAGTAATTACCTTAAGACTGATTCAAAGCTCATATCTTCATGCATTTCGGAGATAAAATAAAAACCAATAACCCCTATGTTTGGTTATCTTTTCCTTCCGTATACTACTCTCCTAACGTTACAGGTCAAACGGAGAAGCGTATTCGAGGGGCTACTGTTGGGGGAAAATATCTCATCTTCGGGGTTATTGCCGAAGCAACATAAAGACAGTCAGCTGGTTCGAAGGTTCCCCGAAGATCATCTTCGAAGATACCCGGAATCAAGTTTGAAGTATGAAGATAGGCATTGGTTCGGAGTACATCTTCGAACTAAAGCCCTCCAAGATCTTTTCTGCCAGCTAAGATGGAAGACTTATCTTCTTTCTCATTAGATTAGTCTTTTACCATTTTAGCCCTATTAAGGGAACCGAATAGTTTCCACTATGACGGTTGTAATAGAGGGGTAAATAGGTCTTTTCCTTAATGTTTGGGCCTATAAATACCCCCCATTTTATCCTGTAATAGGGACCGAATACAAGTTATTCAATACACACTTTCGAACTATTCTAAGTTATTATCCTTTCGGAGGCTTAGAACAGTTTGCTTCACAAACACTTCGTTTGTTAGTTTCTTTTCTACAGAAACCTGTTAGCGTAATCTTTTACGCCAACAAGTGTTGATTTGGCCATAATAGGCTGAGTCATCTAAGGGGAAAGCGGTCGTTATTGGAGAACCCCACACATGCACACTCATACCAAAAAACCCTGAAGTAGGATTATGGAAAAAGAACATCGACACGTCTTTTTTGGCTAGGGATCGTAAGAAGCTGAAGGTAACATACCAGATGTTGTTAAATAAACACCAGAAGAAGGCCAAGAAAAAAAACACCCGCCCAAGAGTGCCAAAACAGCCGAAGGGGCCAACACATCCGAACCCTCCGAGGAGCGAGTTCGGACCCCAACAGGCGAACCGTCCGAGGGGAGAGTTCAAACCCCAATGGCTGAACCCACCTCTGCTCTGGGCGAACACCCCGGAGGGAGAGCTCGGCCCGTAGTGGCCAAACATACCTCCAGCATGGTGGGATCCTTCGCTTATATGATTCGAAGTACCTTCGACGTGGCCGAACCCCCCTTCAAACAATGGGTACGGCCCTTAGTGGGTGAAGCCACTGGAACCTCTGATGCCTCCGCCGTACTACTGGATGGGGTTCCAGTGGGATACGAACTACACTTGACCTCCGGAGTACCCTTCGCAATATAGTGTTACCCCCTTTGTTCCTTCAAAGTACTATGATTGATAGGGACAAATGGATGCGGCGAAGGGAAACGTTTTCCATAGGCTATCTGTGGTGACACCGAGCTGACTCACCCAGAACAAAATCAAAGAAGATGTCCGCAAAGGGGTGATGGAGAGAGAGTCTGAAGCCATCACCATCAAAGTAGGGTCTCAAGAAATCCAAATCCCGAAGGCCCCCTCGCCGAAGCATAACGGAGGTAAGTCCCCGGGTTCGGGCGAAGCCATCCCGGAGGCCCGGTCCGACTAGCATACTATGGCCGGTCTGACCGGTTTGCCCTGGGAACTCGGCATAGTACGGTCCGACCGGCCGCCATGGCCGGTCCGACCAACACGGTGTAGGAAAGGATTCTTGCCAAACGCAAAGATGACGAGGCCAACCTGAGTAATTCCCTTTTGGCCAAAAATCATAGGAACAAGTTGGTGGCGCCTGGTACTAACCACAACTATCTTGGGCGCCTCCGAGTATGTCCAAATCATACAAGAGGCACCTACAACATCTGCGATCATAGGAGATACGCGAGAAGAAGGTCGAGGATGAGAGAGACACCATCTTCAAGGAAGTTCGCCCTCGGCCAATCGTGAAGCAAGTATGGAAGCCCAAGACGATTGAGGCGAACAACCCGGCTCGACAACGACTACACGCCCATCTCCGAGGGGGCCAAACCTCAAGCAATGGACATAAACATCACCATACTTCCCGCTGAGTTCGCGCTACCGCAAGACGAGGCTGTGGTTGCTTAGTTGAGCCTCGGCCCACGAGATACTATTTTCGAGAAGCCCGAGGATATGGCTCGTCACTTGAAGCCTCTCTACGTCAAGGGTCACATTGATGGCAAGACAATCTCTAGGATGCTTGTTGATGGTGGCGCCACTATCAACTTAATGTCGTACTCTCTCTTGAAGAAGCTTGGCATGGACGAAGAGGATTTAAAGAAGACCAACCTAATGCTCAACGGCTTCAACGGTGAGAGCTCCGAAGCCAAGGGCGTACTTTCTCTAGAGCTGACAGTGGGCAACAAGACATTGCCGATGACGTTCTTCGTCATCGATGTGCAAGGTAACTACAGTGTGCTACTTGGACATGATTGCATTCACGCAAATTGTTGTGTTCCATCTACTTTGCACCAGTACCTAATACAGAGGGACGGCGAGGATGTGGAGCTTGTACCAGCTGATACTTCAGCCCAGGTTGCATTGGTCGATGTATCTATTGACGCCGTCCATGAAAAGGTAGAGTGTTTGTCAGGTAGAGATCTCTCGGATAATGACTTTGTTAGCGTATCCAAGGGACATTTTGTTCTCTTGTCTGTGAAGTCTGCTGGTGTAGCACGACTTTTTCTAAACTAGTAGTCATGTATAGTAAGAATAATCTTTATTGGTTGAAGTCTCGCGTGGAGAAATATCGGTCTTCTAAAGACGGTATTGCCGAATCAAATTTGTGACTCTCCGTACAAAACCAGAACATAATTCAACCTCAAACATAATTTTTGTCTAAATCATAGATTCAACGGTCGATCTGTATTGTCAGTATTTGAAACTACGAAATACTACTGCTATTTTGGCAAATGAACGACCGAAAGGAAGGTGTCGATCATTGGAACTCCGATAGGTTTCAGAGAATCAAAAAAACACTCAGAAGCTGAATTTTTTTCAATTTGAATCAAGTTCTTGTCATGTATATTTGAGTATACACAAACCACAACAATCACAAGAGCTTGAACAATCAGTTTAATCACACATTTCAAATAAATCTCAAATGAAAGTTCAGATTTGATTAGAAACACTCAACGATCAAAAATGCTTTTGTAATGTTGTTTTAATGTCTCTTTACTTTGCAAGAATATGATCACCACTTAATCAACCAACAGCATCTACTCAATTGCATTCACAAGAACAGAATAACTCCAATCAAAAGAATTTAGAACATCTACTCTTTAGCAGTTCTTGAGTATTGTGCACTGACTGAATAAACTGTACCACATAATATGGTATTTTCAGCGCAATCAGGATTTTCATGCGAAAGACAGATTGTGGTAAATCTTCAAGAGTTCAAACCAGACCACAAAAGTAGTGCATCACAAATTGACTTAGTTTCAGTCAGGAATAGAGCTGAGATAAACAATAAATTAGCAATTTCAGTGTTGTACTGATTCAACCTGAATGTATGTCAAGAATGTACTGACTCAATTCAAAACAAAGCACAAAAACTTATGTAATCAAGCATTTTCAATTGAAACTTCATGCCAGTACAAGAAAAACCAAAGATCAATACTGATTTGACAAATGCAGTACAGCTTCGGCAAAATAAATTTGGATAGCAAGCAGTCCAAATCAGTTTTTAGTATGGTAGCAGTGTGATGAAATTTATCATTCAACAGCAATCAAACCACAACAACAAAACTGATCCGATTCAAAATGACCCTGAAGAGTAATCACTCACAAAATCAGAATGAATACACATGGTCTGTACTTCTAGCAAAATGACAAGCTGCAATCCCCAGTAATATTGTTAACTCCCAGCAGCAATGTCACATGAATTGAACTAGAACAGCTAGGACATTGAAATCATCATAAATAGGGAAAAGACCATCCAAGATATGTTTACTCTGAAATTCTGATATGCACTTGTGCTGTGCTCAACGAGGTGGCCTGTAGAGAAAACCTCACAGCTAAAACGAAATCCTTAAGCAAACCAAGAACCAGGAAATGGACAAAACTGATTTCATGTCTAGTGCTTTGGCACAAATTGAAACAACCAAAAGTAAACATAATTTCAGAACAAAAGCCAGCAGAAAATAAGACTAAATTTCTGGTTTAATCTTCAAAGAGCATGAGAAATCAAACCAAACGAACAACACTCATCAATAGCATTATAACAGTTGTAAAACTTTGTATAAAGAACAATCTGAAAATAGCTCACAGCCACCAAGTTTTCAGAACAATAGTTTGAGGCAAAATATTCATCTTCCAGAAATTTTTTAGCACACTTGATGAGCCAAAAACTATATGCAGTTGTGGTCAGAACCTTTTGCAAACTTCAAAAATGGAACCCTTGAAACTTGACAACAAAAGTTATTTAGAACTCAGGTCCAAAAACAGTACCAAAATAGATCAAAAATCGCCTCAAAGATTTAATCCAGACTAAAAACATAACACAAAACTTAGCAGAAATCAGAAATTTTCCAGAACTTTTTTGTTGGACAAAAAACTTTGTGCAGTAGTGGTCAAAAACTTTTGCAAACTTTAAAAATGGAATCCTGGACACTTGAACAACAAAAGTTGTAAGGAACTCAAATCCAAAATCTGCCCAAAAACTGCTCAAAAATTGTCTCAAAAATTGAACTAAGAGGAATGAACAGTACCTGGCGCTCCACTCCCTGCACTGGAATAGTGTAGCCGAACTGGGACGCTAGAGATTACTTCATACAATGAACATTGTGAGCACGAAATAATGAACGGCAAAAAGGCTAGAACAAAATATAATTTGTGGTTGGTAGCCCCCAAAATGACAGCCAAAAAGTCCCACTAACCCTAGGGCATGGAGTCCTTTATATAGGCAAGCCCATTAAAGAAATATCCAAAATGCCATTGGGGTTAAAGTTGTAGGTATTTACCTAAATGTCATAATGTATTTTCAGAATTATGAATTCTAAAAAATACATTAATGTATACTTCTAATTTATTACAACATTGACTGTATTCTCTTAATATTTTTCAGAATTTGAAAATTCTAAAAAATACTAAAAGATTACACTTAATATAAACGAATAAAAAAATAAACTCCTAATTACTGGAATTAAAAACATTTTCTAATATGACTGTTTTCAGCAAAAACCGACAAAGCCTCCTCGATCGCCGACATGTGATGCCAAGCCACGAACTCGACCGCCAGCAAGTTTCTCCCACTCTCGATCCCCTTGAGCCGTCTGATCACTTGCACTGGCCTCCCTTTCGCTGACTTGACCATCACGTTGTGTCGACCATCCGTCCATCCATGTCTTGCTCTATCTCCTCGTGCACTCTTGAGATCATCTCAACTTCACCCGGCATCCTTGATCCTTTGGCATCAAGCTCCCCACTTGACCCTTGATCACTCGCCGTTGATAGTTGGTTAGCATCTCCGCCCTGCACACATTAGACAAGCCAAAACACAAAACACGACGCACACCGATCCCCTCGTTATCCACTCTCCATATCCACACATCAATTCCAGCAATGCAATCAAACCATCACTCACTCATCACTCCAGCTCATCACTCAACCTTGTCAATCACTCATCATATAGACAAAAACCACAGTGTGACCTCACTTGGTTTCACATAAATAACCCCCTCGTCGCTTTAATTCGGCCGTATATGACCGAGTTAAAGAGATGGAACGGTTGCTCAAGGCTGAATTTATTAGGCCATGCAGGTATGCCGAATGGGTTGCTAACATTGTGCCTATAGAGAAGAAAGGGAGTGGAAAAATACGAGTTTGTATTGATTTCAGGGATCTGAACAAGGCCACTCTGAAGGATGAGTATCCCATGTTGATAGCCGACATGTAGATCAACGACGCTTCTTTACAGGAGGTACTATGTTTTCTTGATGGCAACACTAGTTATAATCAAATCTTTAAGGCAGAAGAGGATGTCTACAAGATAGCCTTTCGATGCCCTGGTTTCGTCGGCTTGTTTGAGTTGGTCATTATGACTTTTGGTTTAAAGAATGCTGACGCTACATATCAATGTGCTATGAACTTGATCTTTCATGACTTGCTAGGGGTTGTGATAGATGTCTATATAGATGATGTTGTAGTCAAATCGGATGCTATGGGGAACTAGTTGGCCGATTTGAGAGTTGCTTTTGATAGAATGTGACAGTATGGTTTAAAGATGAACCCACTTAAGTGTGCGTTTGGCGTGTCAGCAGACAAGTTCTTAGGATTCATGATTCATGAAAGAGGTATTGAGATTGATCCTAAGAGGCTTGAGAAGATTAAAAACTTTGAAGCTCCGGCATGCAAGAGAGATGTGAAAAAGTTGCTAGGCAAGATGAACTATTTGCGTCACTTTATATCTAATTTGTAAAATCGATGCTTTCGTCCCCATACTCTAGCTAAAGAACAAGGCTGAGTTCATTTGGGGGGCAAGTCAACAAAGAGCTTTTGAGAAGATTAAGAGTGATTGTCATCACCGCCTGCGGTAAGAGCACCAAAAGCCAGGATTCCGTTTCTGCTATACGTTGTTGTATAAGATAGCGTGATAGGAGCCGTGCTAACTCAATAGGTGGAGGGAAAATAGTACATCATCACATTCTTGAGCTGCCACTTGTTGGACATTGATACAAGGTTCCTGTTTGTGGAGCATTTGTGCTTATCACTTTATTATACATGTACCAAACTTCACCACTATCTTCTCCCTGGCACAAGTATTGTTACCTGTCAAACCGATGTCATAAAATACATGCAACAGAAGCTGATTTTAAGTGGTAGAATCGAAAAGTGGGCTTATGATTTGATTGAATATGATTTGGCTTATGAACCCTTGAGAGCTATGAAAGGCCAAATCGTCGCTCACTTTATAGTCGATCATCATGTAGACGTCAGTTGGGGGTAGCGATGTTTCTTTAATTGAGGTAGTGCCATGGAAACATTATTTTGATGGTTCATCTTGCAAGAGTGGCCAAGGTATTGGAGTGGTTCTCATGTCGCCTAATGGTATGTGTTTTGAGACCTCCACCCATTTAGAATTTCCTTCTACTAATAATCAAGCCGAATATGAAGCTTTATTGCTAGGACTTGAATTGCTAGGTTCCATGAGTGTTAAACACATTCATGCATATGGTGATTCTCTTTTAGTTGTGCAACAAGTAGCTAAAATTGCTCAATGTTTTAATGGTTTGCTAAATATTTACTTGGATAAATGTTTAGACATAATTGCTACTTTTGATGACTTCATAATTTCTCACGTGTCTAGAGAAGCCAATTCAATTGTAATGATTTGACTCAGCAAGCATCTTGCTATTAAGTTAGGAAAGGCAGATTTTTTGTACAAGGGAGGCCGATACTTGAACTCTCTCTGTCAGCCAAAGCCAGGAACTTCGGACCGATGCACTGCGCACCGAATGCTCCGGGCCGGAACCCTTTGACCGCCTGAAGATGTTGCATGTCAGAGCCCCTGTGCCGGAGCCCTTCATCTGCCGAATGACTCTGCACACCGGGCTCCTCGCACCAAAGCCTTCTGAGCGTCGGGGGCCTTCGCATGCCAGACCCCTTCGTCGTAGGGCTTTGGTCTGATCGGCTCCGCACGGCCGATCTGACTGACCCTCGGCAGAAATGAGAAGGGTTCGGGGGGCACTTTGAGATTTACAAATTAGACGCCACTTCAGGAAAAGAATTAGAGAACCCTCCAGGAATCCATAAGGATGATTGGAGAATCCTAATCGTCCAGTATTTAAAAAATCCTAGTCAAAGGGTTGATCAGAAAGTTCGGCGACAGACTTTTAAATTTGTTGTATCATCGAACTATTGATGGAGTACTTCTAAAGTGCTTGGATGCTGATCAATCTAGAGTGTTTGTAGGAGAAGTTTATGAGGGACTTTGTGGTACTCATCAGTCGGCTCAAAGGATGAGTTGGATGCTCAAAATAGCAATTTTTTATTGGCCGACTATAACTAAGGATTGTTTTAACTATTATAGAGGGTGTGAAGCGTGTCAGATATTTGTTAATATTCAGTTGGCTCCTGCGGCACTACTTAACCCTATTATTAAACCATGGTCATTCCGGGGTTGAGGCTTGGACTTCATCGGCCAGATTCCTCCTCCCTCTTCAAAAGGGCATCGCTTCATGTTGATGGCAACATATTATTTCACCAAATGGACCGAGGTTGTGCCTCTCAAGAACATGATTCATAACGAGGTAACTGATTTCATCTTGAAGCACATTATACATAGATTCGGTATTCCCCAAACTCTCACTACAGATCAAGGTACTTCATTTATTGCTAATGAAGTGAGAGACTTTGCTGAATTTTATGGTATTAAGTTGGTAAACTCTTCACCATACTATGCTCTGGCCAATGGTCAGACTGAGTCTAGTAATAAAACTGTAATTAAGCTTATTAAAAAGAAAATTGAAGAGTTTCTTAAAAGGTGGCATGAAGTGCTTTCTGAGGCATTATGGGCTTGTAGAGTTGCAAAGCATGGTGCTACCAAAGTTAGTCCATATGAGTTAGTATATGGACAAGAAGTCGTTCTACTAGTAGAGGTAGACCTTGGCTCGTTGAGATTTCTTAAGCAACATGGGTTATCGGTCAATGAATATGAAACCCTTTTGAAGGATAATTTGGAAGAAGTGACCGATAAGAGGTTAAGGGCTCTAGAGGCTATAGAAAAAAATAAGAGGAGTGTAGCTAGAGCCTATAACAAAAGTGTCAAAGCAAAATCGTTTCAAGTTGGTGACTTGGTTTGGAAGACGATTTTGCCCTTAGGCACTAAAAGCCCCAAATTTGGTAAATGATCGCCTAGCTGGGAAGGTCGTCTTATGGTGGCTGAAATCACACCAGGTAACGCATACTTGTTGGAGTCTCTACAAGGAGAGCGATTTTGAATAGCTTTGAATGGAAGATATTTGCAAAAACTACTTCGCAAGTTTGTGGCAAAATGCTTGGTGTCAAAAGGCCGATATGGGGTATATCGTCCTTAGCCCGTTGCGCTTTTAGCTCAATAAGTTTTCTAAAAGGAAGGGGCATGCGTTGATATCCAAAACTGGCATTAATGGTCAAAATTGTCAAAATATCGATTTTGGTAATTTTGTGCAAAAAATATGCAATTTTCGGCATAGGCCGAAGCCCTGGAGTGTCGAAGGCCCATTTGCATAGGCCTTTGTCTGCACCTTCATCGGGCCTGCTTCGGTGGCCTGCAAGAGGCCCACTCCGAGAGGCCAAGGTCCAAATCTGACTAATAGATTTCAGCTTCTTTTGATCTCTAATCAAATCTTAATTGTTTTTAGTCGAACTATAGTCAGATTAGTCTTAGAGATAGAGATGGCACATCAAGTCTAGCCTATATAAATATAGGGGTGAGGCTGATTCAAAAAAAGGTGACACGGATCAATAACTCAAAACCCTAGTTTTGAATCGTATCTTTACTTTCATCTACTTTTCCGCAACTAGGCTAGTCCATTTTCGTGGGTTTGCGCTGGAAGCCATCCGTTGGCCACGCCATAATTGTGGTATGTCCTTATTGATTCGCTTATGAATCATTTGTTAATCTACGTAATAGATTGCTATCACCTTGTTGGCTCGCTTATGAACCATTCGTTAATCTATGTAACATATTGTTACCCTTCGTCCATTTTGTTTCCCACTTCTACACTTGGTAATTCGGTCACTAGGCCGATTTGGCACTTGGTTTTTGTGTTTTGTAGGGTTTACATCCAGAACGTCTTTGCCAAGGATTTTCACTCTGATCTAACCCTGGGGAGGCGATCTCCAGAGCTAGGAGATTAGTTTCGGAGGCTATCGGATTCACCTTCGGCAAGACTTCATTTCGGTAAAAGACCGTGTCGGACTCATAACGTTGTCTTCGGTCGTAGCTACTTCGTGTGCTAGAGTGTTTCACATACCTCGCGTCGGAGTCACTTCGCACCAGGATCACTTCACGCTGGGGGCTACTTTGGCGTACTCCTCCGAGCAGAACGCTGAAGGCTGTCTTCGGTGCACACTCCGTACAGAACACCGAAGGCAATCTTTGGAGCGCAATTCGGTAGATTTTCGCTTCATCCGTCCATGCCGGATCCGTCACGCCGTTGTCGGTCTAGTTGGTTCTGTGCGCGAGAACCACTTCGCATCGGAGCCGTGCCAGAACACTTCGCATCAGACCCTGTCACGTCAGAGGCTTCGCGCCGGACTCTGTTGTTCAGAGGCAATTTCGCGTCGCGATCATTTCAGAGCTTGTCTTTGGTCAGATTGATTTGAACGCCGAAGGTTACCTTTGGCGCATACCTCGTACCAGACATCGAAGGCTTCCCTTCGGTGACCCTTCGCACGGTATACATCGAAAAAATCAGGCTTTGTTTGGCCGATTTGCTTATTTTATCTTTATATTTCGGCTAATTGAACTTTATTTCTGAATATTCGTTTGATTACCTAGCGACTCTGTTTTCTCCTTACCATTGATTAAGGATTTTCAGAACGCGACGTCAACATATCGCGATGTTTTTGGATCGTCGAACCGGCCAAAGTGCGAGGGCACATTTTCATGTCAACAGTAGGGCTGTGATCAGTATGACTTTCTGGTTCTATAGGTTCATCCTTGAAAAAAACATGTAACAGAGGGAGGGCTTACTTTTAATTACTACTATCAATGAGAAAAAATGTGTAGTTGCAATTCTGAAAAAGAAACAGATGTTTACATCATCATCATGAAGGTTGGCTACCATTTCCTTTATGAAATCCTCTTCAGGAAACTTTTTTAACATGAAACCAAGCCAGTGCTTCATGAAACCACCATGTGTTGCATATTATTCTCCATTTCATTTACTTTATCTTGGTACGTTTTTTGTTCCACAGTTTCAGTGACAAAAGTTAGACCTTGGGACACACAAACTTCACTCCAGTACTTATCAGCATAATACCATCATGCTTTTAACTCTTTAGCAACTATCCCATTGAACACCTCAGTAAAATCTTGAGCTTAAATATTACCATTGTTGATTTGTTGCTTTTTTCTAATTCCTCATATGATGCATTCTATAGAAATAAAAAAAGTGTAAGGTCACAAAATGGTGATCAGAAATTCAGATCAAACATAAATGGTTAGGATCAGAAAATGTACCATTAGTGCATCCACTTTATGGGCATTGTATCTTCCATTCTTTTTCATGTGAGCAGCCTCCCATAATTCAAGCCTATTAATATTTCTTTTCTGGTAAACTTCCTGCACAACTGAGAAAATTGAGGCTCATTACATATCTAAATTAGATGATTGTGAATACAATAACTAACTTGGGATGAATATATCTCACCATCTCTTTTTTCAGCGTAGCATGGCTTTTTCTCCTAGATATGTTCTTTCTGCAAATATAAAGGAGTGATGAAGTGATGTTACACTCATTGCTTTCATGCTGCATGTAAATGATAAAAAAAGGGTGGCACCTTATGTGGTTCTCGGCACCAAAATCCAACAAGGTCTTTCCATTGAAGTTAATTCATTTTGCTTGGTTTTCCATTTACGATTTCATCTAGAGATATCTCTTCACGGTTGAAATATTGTTTTCCTATAAAGAGTAGAGGTAGATGTTACTAGATGGATGGAAATTGAGGTACTTTTGGTTGAACTAGCTAGGAACATTAATTTTACCTCTACATCATTGATTATTTGTTGCTTGTGAGTATTGAATAGAGCATTGTCCCATCTTTCAATGTGTAAAGGCGCTAATGATGGTTTTTCTGCTAACTGTCCAAGGTAGCCTCCAAGAATGGAGGCTGACCTTTCATTTGGGACACCATTTTCATCAGTCCCTACAATTACCTTTCCTCCTTGTAAATCCACAAAATTTGAAACTCTGAACTCCCCTAAAACTTGTTTAACCGCTCTATTTGGCCCTACATATAGAAATATATTATTTTGACACTCAATTTGGATATGCAATAAAAAACATGAAACTCACATATTATATTAATGGGGGTTCGTGGATGTTGACATGGGAGGTGGGCTAATAAGCCATCAACATTGGGAGGACCTTGTAAGTCATCATCATTCTCATGATTTGGTAAGTTGGTGTGCCCATTGTCACACTCCGCTAAGTTGTCCTGCCCATTCTCAATAGGTTCTGCATCCTCTTCTTCTTGGAGGTTCAAGTTCCTTAACCGTCGAAGTGGTCTTACCATGATTTGATCTAAAGTTACAATGATTTGACTCATCAATTTATTATCACTGTTATTAGCATTGAATTTTAATTTTTCAACTATAAGCTTACCTCCCTGAGCAAGTTGATCTTAGACTCAGAGAAGCCTTGCCTATAGAAATATATGGAAAAATAAGTAAAATAAATGAATATAATCATAATGGTTAGGCGATGTTATATTCTTTGCCACTACACTTAAATGGCCAAATAGCACATGACAAAATGCATCAAATAATCGAAAAATCATATGTTAATTAGAAGATATTTATACAGCTGTACAGTTGTTCAAAAGATTAGTGGCAACATTCCATTTGTGGGCTATTAAACCTATGGTAATATATCCAAGGTTTAACACTTCAGAATATGGGATCAAGCAAAAAGAGGTGATGTTTACAACTTAACATGATGAGATGACAGCATAACAAAATGAAAAAAATTACACTTTGTTGTTCTTATAGTAAACTAAATTTATAATACGATCAGCAAATAAAAAAATATTAAACCCATCCTTTGAAAAGCTAATCAACCCATAAGTACTGATGAATTTAGGTCTGTGTGGTTACTACTTGCTCAAAGATTACATGTCCAAGGTACTAAATTTGGTTTAACCCTAATTCAATGTCATTTCTCAAATCAAGGATCAGAAGGAATAATGAAAATTAGATGAAATCAGACATCATCGCTTTCATGAACATTACATCGAAAGAAAGAATAATGAAATTTATCCTTATCCAACCACATGCCTTGCCAGGATCGATCGGCATCGGAATGATACCTTGGAACCGACATTGAAGAACACACGCAGGAGTGCAGTCTATGTTTGACGGCAAGGGTGGCGTGCAGGTCGGAGATTAGGACGAAGGCAATACCTGGATCTGGAGATGGCGACGGCGAGCAGGTACGGTTGTCGGCGCCAAAGCATCTGGGAATTTTGTGGATAGCAGGAGAGGTTAAAGGAGAAGGTGGGGAATAAGTTGCGAGGTTTCTGGGTGTGGAATAAGGTAAGATTTTCAGTGTGTAGGCGGTAAAAGATTTTCGGCACTCATCCAGGCGCCAAATATTTTCGGTATTGTATTCGTTACAAGCATTAAATACAATTGCATGTAGAAATAACTCAGGATGTTAGCAGTAGCACAGTTGGATGGTGGCACTGGTTGCTAAGATAGCAACCCAGGATTGAATCCTCGAGTCACCACATTTTAGTTTTTTTAATATGTTCTATCCTACAATACAATTTTAAAATCGAGTGTTTCATCTTAACAAACATTACTCAAATTTAGTTCCTAATTTTCAAACTTTTTTTAAGTTTTATAACGACATAGATTTTTTCAAGAAAAACTATGAATTTAGTGGATGAGAACGAAAAATGAGCACAAAAACATGAATATGATTTTTGTATAATTTTTGGTGCATATAGAGTTTGAGGTACTTGCAGTTCATATTTCACATATTTCAATTTAAATCCTAGGAACACAATTAATGTGTTACAAATAGCAAATGGATCTAGCAAAATACAAAAATTTTATATGAAATGAGATATGTTGTATTTTGATTATAAAAAAGTTTCAAGTTCAAATAAAGATTTAACCGTCAATATACTTTCGAACCGAACCTATTCCTTTTCAAATCTCTAATTCCTCTCAAGGGAAGCTCGAGTTTCTTAACATTTTATGTGACAACTTTGTTGAAACATTTTCAATTTTTTATCATAGAATGTATGTATAATATAATAGCACCATGACAAATCTCATATTTTTCAGATTTTATTTGATTTTCTTTGAATTTAAAAACCCTTAACCTCCACATTACCAATCGAGTTTCAGAACATAGTTTTTTTAAGAAAAAATATGAATTCACTGGATGAGAACAAAAAATGGGCACAAAAACATGAATATGATTTTTGTATAATTTTTGTTGCACATATAGTTTGAGGTACTTGCAGTTCAAATTTTACATATTTCAATTTAAATCCTAGGAACAAAATTAATGTGTTACAAATAGCAAATGGATATAGAAAAATAAAAAATATATGGAATGAGATATATGTTGTATTTTTATTATAAAAAAGTTTCAAGTTCAAATAAAGATTTAACTGTCAATTTACTTTCAACCTGAACCTATTCCTTTTCATGATTTGGATTTGTAAATAATTTAGGAAATCTTCAAAGAATAATTTTCTGAATTGGATGTTGTCCCTGAATTGGATTTTTTTGCATTTTACCAGATTTCGATATTGTACACAAATATTTGGAATTTTGCATTTGTACCAGAATATTTGGAATTTTGCATTTTCAAGATAGTGGATACTTTCTGCTCAAACTGAAGATACCACATAAAACATACTTTCTGTTATACCAGCATAACAAAAGCATACAATCTGATCATCAAAGCATGCAATAAATTAGAAGTCTCATTACTAATTCTTACAAATAGGATCCATCAATAATTAGTCCATCCATCCATCAATTACAACATCCACCAGCACTAACTAACCAAAAGATTCACTATCGCGTCATCATCCATGTCATTTAGATCACATATTCTCGATCACTATTTCAAGTTTGTCCACCAATACGTCCAGCTTCTCGATCACTATGCCTAGATGTTCAATCACTAGGTCTAGATAGTCCTGCATGATTGCATGAAGACAGAAACATTGATTCAAAAAACAAATATTAAATATATTGTGCCATATTCCTCAAGAAATGATTCAGATATGATGCAGAAACTCACAAGATAATCTACACATATTATGAATGCCCACTGATCTAGCAATGTAAAATATATTGTTCAGAAATGATGCAGACATTGAATATAGATAAATACATCAATGATTGAATTGAATGTTAAAAATAAGTTCTGGCCTCATGCCTCATCTTGCTGCCGCTTGCCTCTGCATTTTGCCCTCTACCACCACTTCCCTCTGTAGTTTTCCCTTTGGCACAACTTGCCTCTGTAGTTTGCCCTTTGCCATGACTTGCTTATACAGTTTGCCCTCTGCCACCACTTCCTCTTCAAGCTAAGAAAACCAAGAGAATACAAAAGTACATGTTCAATGATTCAAATTATAACAAAATGATATCACAAATATGTTGATTCATGTTTATGGTACCCTGATTCAAACAAATATATAAAAATTTAATTTTATAAGTATGCTGATTATTAATATCTTTGGATACTTTTGGCAAATCCCAAAGACCAAACAAGAAAATGACCACTCATAGCACTAGTGACCTATACTGCTATACATATCCCCTACTAATATTTAGATGTACTTTAATTACTCTTAGTTACTCAAATAGCAAGCTCCAACAATCTTTACTCTGCTTACATTGTATGAGAATTTAATTTTATAACAATACAGAAGCTTTATTCATGAAATGAAGAATTTTATAACAGAACTTTTGCTCATCACAATAGCACACCATTCACTCATATGAAGATCACAACAATGATTATTCACTCATTCAACAATAGCACATCACATTGCAGTATTGCACAATAGCAAGAATTTTAATAATCCATGAAAATGAGAAAAAAAATAGGCGAACAATAGTATAACACCTGCTCGGCTGCTCTGCTCCTCTACTCGGTTAGTGAGAAAGTGCAGGCGCACCCCGAGCTCCGGCGAGTGGTGACGGCCCCAGCCCCGAAGTTGCAGCGGCGCGGGGAGCCCCCAAGCGCATGAGAGATTGAGCGTGGCAGGCGACCGACCGACGTGCGGCGGTGACGGCGGCCGACCGACGGGCGGCAGCGACGGCGGCCGACCGACGGCGGGCAGCGGTGGTTGACCGACGACGGGCCTTCTAGAGGGCGAAGGGTATGACGCGGGTGGGTGGATTTGGGGATTGGGCATTGAGGAGATGACGGAGCTTCACGGGCGGTTTTAAGTTGAGGTGCGGAGTTCGGATCTTAGCGCTGCATTTTTTTTACATGTTTTATGCGGATTACATTGTTTTTATTTTTTTTTTCAAAATTATGTTTCGAAGGAAGGGAAGAGGGTTAAGCGCAAAGTTCTGTTTGAATAATATAAATTAGAAAGTTTGAAAATTGTCTCACTACTTCCCAGCCCCTCTTTGGGTGTAAGCATCTCTAAAATTTGATCGAAGGTGGTTACGCACAACGATGATAACGTTAGTTAGGAGTACAATTTTGGAGGCTCTGAGCCCCTTATCATATTAAAGATTAAGGACTAAGTCCAAAAATGGTCACTGAAGACCTCGAAAATGTCTTCGACTCTATTAATTCAGAGTCTACAAACTGGTAACTTAGTACATTTTTTTGAATGTGGTCACTTTGGACTCTTTTACAGACATTATCAAGCTATTAGCTCGGAGTCTATTTTGTTTGGTCTCCTTCGACTCTTTTTACGGATGCTATCAAACCAGTGGTTTGGAATCCGCTTTTGTGGTCTCCTTGGACTCTTTTTACGGATGCTTTCAAGCCAGAGCTTGGAATACGTATCATTTGGTCTCTTTAGACTCTTTTTACGGATGCTTTCAAGCCGGTGGCTTGGAATCCATTTTTTGTGGCTTTCCCACCTCGTCGGAAGATTCGAACCAATGGTTCGATGTCCGTAAAATAGGTTCAAATGAATGACACTTTCCTTCGCAATCAACTCCGTTCTTCTAATGCGTCCACTAGAAGTAGGGAATGTTCGAGAAGTAGGCATTATCTGAACCATGAGCTTTATTTATTTAGAAGGTATTTACAAATGATTACAAGGATCCCCTATGCAAAATATCGCTTAAGGTGCTCCGCATGCCAGGCATGCTTTAATTCTTCACCTTCTAAATTAGCTAAATTAAAAGAACCAGGCATCCTGAATGAAGGATGATATATGGATCTTCCCACTTATTTCCTAACTTCCCTAGCGCTATGATGCTTCACAAAACTAAATGACCTAGTTTGAGTTCATTAAGTTTAATCTTCGGGTCATACCAAGCCTTCGTCTGATGTTGATACTTTGTTAAATTTGCAACAGCTCAAAGCCTTGTTTCTTCCGTTAGATCTAGCGAGGCTTGTCTTTCATCTTCTTTTTCAGGTTCGATGGTGCGAAGAGATCCTCCTTTAAGCTCCGTCGGTGTCATGGCTTCATCTCCGAATAGTAATCTGAAAGGAGTAAAACCTGTGGACCTTGCTTGAGTGGTCCGAATGGACCATAGAATCTTCGAGAGCTCTTCGGTCCACAACCCCTTTGCCAATCCTACTATCCTTCGATTCAGGCCTGACAAAACGTTACCATTTGCTGGCTCGACGGCTCCATTAGATTGAGGATGACGAACAACTGCAAAACACATTTCTATGCCAAGACCTTCGCAGAACTCTCTGAATGGTTCGACATCAAATTGGGTGCCATTATCGATTGTCAACTGTCGAGGCACTCTGAACGTGCATATAATATTCTTCCAAAAGAATTTTTGTACATTTTTCGAAGTGATAGCTGTGAGGGGTTCTTCTTCGACCCACTTGGAAAAATATTCAATTGCTACCACCGCAAATTTTAAACTTCCTTTTGCCATTGGAAAAGGGCCAATGAGATCCATGCCCCGTCTGGCCATGGGCCAAACTGGAGTAACAACTTGAAGAGGTGTTGGTGGACGATGGCTTCATCCTCCCATCCATTGAAAACATTGGCAAGTGCGGACCAAGGCCTCCACATCAGCTACTATTGTAGGCCAATAAAGCCCCTGGCGAAATGTTTTTCCTGCCAAAGCTCGAGTGTCAAGGTGGCTACCACAAAGGCCTTCATGAATTTCTCGGAGTATATCTTGGCCTTCGGCTTGAGAGATACATCGGAGTAGGGGGGAACATACTCCGTCTTTGTAAAGACTACCGTTGATAATCTGATAATTCTAGACTCTTAGCTGCAATCTTGAAATCTTTGGTCCTTCAGGTAAGGTTGCTTCGCATTGCAGTAATTCCATGATCGAACTCCGCCAGTCAGTGTTCGGAATGCAAAGGACCTCTACGGGAGGGATTTGAGGCACCGAATGCGAAGTAAGCTCTTCATAAAAAGCCCCTTCTAGAATATCTATGGCTCCGGCTGCAGCTTTTGCTAGGATATCAGCTTGTGCACTGTCAGCTCTTGGTTTACTTCGGATAGAAATCCCCTTGAATGCTGCTTCGATCTTACGGATCTCTTCTAGATACTTTGCAAGCTGTGGATGTCGGACTTGATAACTCTTATCAACGTACCCTGCTACGATTTGAGAATCTGTTTTTATAAGAACTCTTGTAGCACCAAGAGCACGCACCTTTCGGAGTCCTAACAAAATTCCTTCGTACTCCGCTATATTATTGGTGGACTTAAAATTGAGCCTTGTGGAGTACATCGCTCTTTGTCCTGAAGGTGAAATTATCACTGCTCCAATACCTACTCCGGATGCTTGAAAAGCTCAATCCGAGTATATGGTCCAAATTTCATCGCTTGATTTTTCTGGAGCCCAGACTGCACACGAAGTCTATTCTACTACAAAATGTGCCACCACTTGTGACTTGATTGTTGTCCTTTCTACAAAGGAGATGTCGAAGGGTGCTAGCTCGACGGCCCATTTTCCAACTCTCCTCGTAGAATCATTAATTCGGAGCATATCTCCCAAAGGATAAGAAGTTGGTACAAGTACATTATGCGCTAAGAAATAATGTCGCGGTTTCCTTGAAGTCATTACCGGAGCATAAGTGAACTTTTCAAGCTCGAAATATCTTGTTTTAGATCCAGATAGATCTTCAGATACAAAATATACTGGATTCTGTACCAACTTCCCATTGAAATCCATTTCTCTAACAAGGACTACACTGACAGTGGAGCCGATAGCTGCAAGGTAAAGAAGAAGGGTTTCATCTGCCATGGGCATAGTGAGTCTTGCGAGGTTGCTGACATAATATTTAATATCATCAAAACTCTTTTGGCACTCTGGTGAACATGCAAAATCCTCGGACCCTTTCAATGCTTTGAATATGGGTAGACTTTGTTCTGCGGACCTTGCTAGAAATCTGCTGAGTGCTGCAAGGCGTCCAGTAAGCTTTTGTACCTATTTTAAATTCTCCGGCGGAGCCATTTTTTGCAGTGCAGTTATTTGAGTTGGGCTAGCTTTGATCCCCCTGTTCGAAACTAGATACCCTAACAGTTTTCCAGCTTGAGCCCTAAAGATACATTTTTGGGGGTTGAGGCGGACTCCACATGCTCGAAGGCTCTCAAATGTTTCTGCTAAGTCTAGACTATGTTGGTGCTTTAAAGCACTCTTTATTACAATGTCATCCATATAGGCTTCTACATTACGGCCTATTTGGTGACCTAGAGCCTTAGCAATTAATCTTGAAAAAGTTGCCCCAGCATTTCTCAAGCCGAAGGGCATTCTTACATATCAGAAGAATCCTAAAGGAGTTACGAAGCTTGTTTTGATTCCATCTTCGCGTTTTAACCATATTTGATGATATCCAGAATACGCGTTGAGGAAACTCAATAACTCTGAACAAGCAGTGGAGTCAACTAATTGATCTATACGGGGCATGGGGTAGGGGTCACGTGGGCATGCTTTATTCAAGGATGTAAAATAAATACACATGGGCCATTTCCCACAGGCCTTCTGTGACGCCCCGATTTACCAAATCAGAACATTATTGAATTTCCATAGAAAAACAATAATAACAAGAGGTTCATCATGCGACAACGTACATACGGGCAATCATTCGTGGTACGCACCACATTATTACATAAGTGTAAAGATAAAATAAACAACGAAAATAAACAGCATGACGAACGTCTTCTTCAGGATCTTCTTCTTGACTAGGTCGCTACTCTAGACCATCCTCCTCATAGTAAGCAGCCTCTGAAGTGTTTGTCCAACAAGTATGAGTGCAAAAGTACTCAACAAGCCACTTAGAATGTAATAGTAATGCGGGATAATAACAAAGAAATGATAATGGTTAAAAGTGCAGAAAAGTACATTTTTCAGTTATAGCATTTTCTGTAGTCAAATTTAATCATGTGGAATAGTAAACATGAACAACATCATACCATCTAACTCGAGGAGTATGTATTCCCTCCTCGCTCAATAGTCCTTACATGTCAAATCATCATGCACACTGATGAAAGTAAACTAACTGTGGGATGTCACGCAACCCGCCCTTGACCTTGGACTCGGCTATTCGTAAAGATTTAAGACTCTGATCAGAGGTGTACCACTATACCCACAAGGCACGCACTCACCCCAAACACCAAAGTGTAAAAAGATGACCCATACCATGGGAACTCGTGCCAAAACCGCAGCATGAAATGCTCCAAGCGATAATCACCCGCTCTAGGTTTCGTTGGCACGCCGGGACGCATCCCGGCTAACGTCGCACCCCCTTTTGCGCCACGTCGGTACAAGCCACCCGCAGGTGCTACTTGACCCATATCCAAGTGGTGCCTCGGATTGGAACACTCCATACCTTTGTTAGGACTTACCCACTAGACTTGTGGTTAGTACAGAAATGTATTGCAACGGATCCCGCAGACCAGTCCTTATAGTGCTCCGGGTGCTACCGACCAATGCCCTAGCTTGCACCTGGAACCCACCATGCATACACTCATAACCATAACTCTATCACCAACAGAATTCCAGAGATAAGAATAATGGGGATCATATAGCAGAATCCAATTTGCTACGACTCATCTTTAACCTATAGCGATTGTGCCAATACATTGGACACTAGCTAATAGTACTAATAATATTGTGACAAGGATTTAGGCTAGATAGCATGGCTTGGGTTTGCACTTCAAGGTCGGTGATCTAAATAAATATAATGTAGGGCTTTCATTTGACTAATGCATGTATAACCTATGTGTTTTAGCGATAGTTTAACAAAATTGGGTCCAATATGCTCAAAAGATTGGTTTGGTGACTTTCCTTGTTCAGCGAAAGGCGACGGAGGAACTTCCAACAAGTACTCTGGCTCCTCAACGACATTGTAGTCTTCTCGATATCAATAAAGTAAGCATACCATTCAATTAAACAATCCAAAATCACACTACCAGCATATAGGTCCTAATTGGGTTAAATTGTGGAAAATAAAGTTATCAAGCTTCTGAAATTATTAAATGAATTTTTGAAATGAATTTTGATGGAGTTAGGAATTTTCTAAAAAGAATTAAGAATGTATTCTAATGTATCTTAAACTTCTAATTAATTACTAATGAAAAGTTCAGAATAAACCTATGGTTTTTTACTACACCAATATGAAGAGGATAAAAAGGTAAATTTTATAAAATGAATTATGAATATATCCTAAAGTGCATTTGAATACTTTACTAAATAAACATAAAATACTCAAAGTAAGCCTACTGTTTTTATTGCATTAACATGTAGAGAATAAAATTATAAATTTTATGGAATTGAAATGGTTAAATTTGGAGTTAAAATGAGCAAGATATAAATTTTAGAAGATTAAAACTAATCCTGGAATTTAATTTAAACTCAAAAACAGTCGTCGGTCCACGGTGAACCGGATTCACCGTGAACCCGCGCACTGTGCGTGTGCGCCGGATCGCAGATCGCCGTTGGATTGCAATTTTACGCGCGAGGGCGAGGCAGGTGGTTTAAATGAAAATGGATGGCTAGGATTAAGAGATCGAATTGGTACGCGATGGATGGCCTAGATTCACTGCGGGTTTTAAATACTAACAGACGCACGAGATTGAAACGTACCCCTTCGCTGTGATCCGACGGACCGGATTAAACCGAACACGTGATATAATCTGAGTCGTCCGATCATGATCGCACGGTCGCGATTGAATCCGACATGGCACGGGGTACTCTACCTGTGTCGGTCGTCTTCTTCGGCAACGGCGAGCGGGCTAGAGGCCACGGTGAGCGACGGCGGTCCTATCTACGCCTAGAAATGGAAAGAGGGTGACTAGGGGAGTACGGGGGTACCATTGCAGTGGTCCGAGGTCGGCATAGTGCAGCAGGCGATGAGCGTAGGCGGCAGAGATGTTTGGGTCCCTCGCCGGCGATGCGGTTCCGGCGGTCTTCAGTGGCGACAGAGGGGTGGACGAGTTCGGGGAGGATTCAACGGTCACGTTGGTGCGGTAACTGAGGGAGGGCATTAACTCACCGGTGAGGTCTCACCATGCATGGGCGCTGCGTTCCCGGGGCTTAAATGCATCACTCAATGGGGGGAAATGGCCGATGGGCCTCGGGGAATATTTAAATGCCACCAATTTAATGGCATGGGGCCGGCGGGAGCGGATCACGGAGCAGGGTCATCGGCCGGTGGGATTTAGGGGTGGCGGCGCAAGGTGGACGATGGGTCCAATAAGTGGGGGCCACCGGTCAGCGGGCGCAGGGCGAGGGCGTGGCAATGGGACGCGACTGATGGGTGGGGCCGAGGCATGTGGGAGTGTTGGCGCTGACAGGTGGTGCCAAAGCATTGGGCGCGCACGCGGAGGGAGAGGGGGTGGCTGATGAGCGAGACCCATGTGTTAGTGTGGGGCACGGGCAGGGAGTGGGCTTGGCCGGCTGGTTGAGGGGAAAATGGGGGAAGGAGGCCCATTACTGTTTAAATCCTTTTCTGAATAAAAATAATTGCTGAAATTGGTTGTTGGGACGACGGATCAAGCCAACAGGTTTTTAGAAAAATGAGAGTAATGGAGTGTAGGGCTCAGATTGTATTCTTGGATCGTGTGTCCATTACCACTGGAGAAGGGGGTATTTATAGGGCAACCCATCCCTAAAGGGTCTAATGCCTCCAAAACCCCTCAACCGTTACTTGGCCTGGCACAGGCTTCTAATACACACAAGAATAACTGCTACAAAGTATAGATAGAAGGTGCAGCTCTGACAGCGTATCAACTGTGTCGGGCGCTGTAGCGATCGCCCGACACAGCGCAGGCGATCGCGATCCTGTCTCCAGACCACCTTGACCGGGTCGTCTCCTGGTCTTCGGCCGCGACCCGGAGCCTTCGCATCTTCCAGAGGCTGGCCTCCGGTATCCTGCCGAGCACCTTATCCGAGGGCCCCTTCCGTATGCTTCAGGGCTTCCGGAGACCCCTAGGCCTCCCTACCTCGGGGCCCGCAGATACCTCCGGCACGGGACGTCGGGCCTTCTGGACATGGCCCCTCCTCCGAACTGTACCGCTCTTCGTGCTTCCAACTTGCACTTGGTGTGCTCGCAGCGCGAGGAAGGCGGACCGTCGAAGACTGGCGTGGGCACAGGTGGACTGGCAAGAGTTTAATGCTGTGACCGTGCGACCGGTGCGCATGCGTTGAGTGGGAGAAAGCGGACCGACGGGACACCGAATCGACTAGGCAGTGGCCATCCTCGCGCATAAATAGCTCTCGCCGACCGACTGAACCCTCCCCAGCTCACTCGATTAGCCTTTAGTCGCAAGCTTGGTGGCTATACCACCGCTCCTCAAACTTCTCGCAGCCTTCCTCTGCTCCCTGCATTCATGGCGAAAAGGAGTGCTCCCGCGGCAGCGGTTGACCCCCGCTTCCTGCAACGCCAGATGGCGGCGACGGCGACGGCGGCGACAGCTCCTGGCTCGTCAGAAGCACGTGACCCGTGTGAGCTCCGCTCGGCCTCAGAACGGTTTCGAGAGCAAATTTTAGAGCTAGGGCCGTCGTCGTGCTCGGATGGATCCATCGAGACTGCGAATCGGGGTCATCTCGGTCCCGACACGAGGGCCAGGAAACCAGGCACGGAGTCGGTCCCAGAACCATGCGAAGGAGAGGTCGTCGTCTTCGAGGCGTTCTTCGACGCGGGGCTAGGATTTCTAGCTTCAGAGCTCCTTTCGGGGGTTCTGGATGCCTTCCACCTCGAGCTCCTGCAGCTGTCTCTGAACGCCGTGGCCCGCCTCTCCATCTTTGAATGGGCCATGCGCGTGGAGGGCTGCGAAGGTAGAGCGGAGGTCTTCGCTCAGATGCACGAAGCCCTCTGCCAACCAAAGAAGAAGGATGGCCTTGTGGTGTCCTAAGAGAGCATCAACTTCCAGCTCCGGAAGAAGTACGCGGACTCCTTCCCTGCGAAGGCCATCAATGAACGGAGGTACTCCAAGTGGGTACACCGGTGGTTCTACGTCTGGGTGGGGCTGAAATCCAGACTTGCCGGACCTCCGTGCCACATCTGGTTCCGGAGAGATGCGACTGTTGAAGCCAGTGTCGGCTCAGTCTCCGCCCGCATCCGGCTGCTCCAGATCGTCGCCCGCCGGACGAGCATGTGAGACTTGACGGAGGAGTTCGTCGCCCTTGAGATTCCGCCGTTGAAGGAAGAGTGGCTGGCATCGCTCCAAAGCACTCAGGATGAATCATCATCGACGGAACTCTCCCACCGGCTAGGTTAGCCCTCCTTGCCTCCTTTTTGATCTTCGCAATCCTTCGACAATGTCCACAAGGTTAACATACCTAACCTCTGATGTAGGGTTGCTCGTCGCCAAGACTCCGGACGAAGTGGCCCGACTCGCCGAGAAGATCTTCGGGGCTCCCACTCCGGTAGAGTAGAAGTGACAGATGGAGCTCGTCGGATCCTAGGGGCGATACAACCGCGTGTGGGATGTGCTCGAGCTCGCTCCCCCACCTCTCCCGGAGAGGGATGCCCTCCGCACGCCTTCGAAGAGGAGGGTGGCAGACCTCGATGCCGAGCTTTCTCCCAAACGCCCTTCGAAGAATAAGAAGACGGCGAAGGGCTCGAAGAGACTTTCCCCAGCTCACTCCTCCGCCTCCCACTCCGAATGGGGGTATTCTAGCGAGGGGGCTGGGACGGAGCCGGACGACTCCTTGGTGGACCCCGGTCTGACCCGTCCAGAGCAACCAACCTCCGGCAGCATCGGAGACGCACCAGTCCAACCGAGTCCACAGTCGCCCGCTCCGAGGGTCGGGCAGGAGGCACCGGGCACTGGAGTAGTGATGTCTCCTATGTCCACCCCTCCGCGCGATCTGGCCTCGGAGGGGGTCACTACCAGCTCTCGGGGGAGCCGAAAAAACAGATAGCTTGGACCGAGGGGGATTAGCCAACCCCCTGGGGGCTGTCGAGGGGAGCGCCGATGTCGAGGCCGAACTCACTGCGCCGGCGGCGGGGTCCCCGATAAACTCGATGGACGAGCTATTTTATCGGCCCGGCACTCTGGGACGTGTCCGGCCTTCCGATGTCCCGGTCGAACCCACGGACAAAGGTATGTGGTTCTACTCGTCCTTTTACTTAGATGCATCGAATTCCTTCGGTCATGACCCCCATTTTCCCCGCGCAGGCACTTTCGCCCGGGTTCCGGCTCCGGTCCCGACATTCTCCAGGGGTGCCGCCGACATAAGGCCTGAAGTCCCTGCAAATGCGGCGGGAGCTCCGGGGCTAAACGACGAGGCGGGCCTTTGTTTCATGGCCTTCGGGGACAAGCCGAAGAGACGCCCATGTGATAGCCGAAGACCCCCCGAGAGATTCTGCTCAATGGCTCTTGGGGAGAAGAAAGAAAAGGACTCCTCCGACGACTCCGACGATGACGACGATGAGAAGGTATCATCCTATGAACAAGAAGTTGTTAATCTATTAGAACAGAACCGTCAGTAGTTGAAATATAGGGAGAAACTGCTTAGAGGGGCTAAGAAGAGGATAGAGGAGCTTGAGAGTGATCTTGCCACAGCAAATGGCAAGATTGAGAGTCTGTCTTCTTCCCCTGGCTTGGGTGATAGTGGTGAGTGACCTAATTGTGAGGTGTTGTTGTGTGACCTGACGACTCTTAAGTCTAGGTACACAGAGAGAGTAGATGAGAGAGACGCATTGGCCACTGAGCTTGAGAGCGCTCAGCAGGAGCTAAAAGATGCTCATGCCACTGTTGTCGCACCATGTGTAGACTGCCCATCTTATTTAGCTAGTATAGCTGAGCTGAGAGCCAAGAGTGATGAGCAGTTGAGCGAGTTAGCTGGAGTGAGAGGTGAGTTGGAGCAGACTAAGCTAGAGCTTGAGACCTTGTCAGTTCCATCCACTGTTTGTGAGAACTGCTTATCCATTAGAATGGAGTTGATCAAGCTAAAAGCTAAGAAGTCGGTCGAAGTTGATAGAGAGTGTGAGATCTGCTTGTCTCAGGTGGAGGTGTTAGCTTCTTTGAGAGAGGAGCTAGCTGATGTTCAGAACGAGAACTTTTACCTCCGTTCAATCCTGAGTTGGATTAGTGCTAGAGAGCCACAATTCGGCATGATGATCCAGCACTTCAAGAGACAAGATGGTTTTGGGGTAGGGTACACATATACCAAGGCTGATTTTGAGAGCGCCATTAGCCGTGCAGTGGAGTGGAGTAAGATGACTCCCGAACAGAGATAACCCAAGACTCACTCCACTGAGTCCTTTAAGGATAGTCAGCCCAAGGATGGAGTGATTCAAGAACAACCTAAAGCTCCACCTAAGAAGCAGATCTGGATTCCTAAGCCTAAAACTCTTCACACCTCTCTTGATTCTTTACCTGGACCCTCTCACACCAAAGATGCTTCACCCAACACCACCAAGCCTAAGAACCCTAAGCCACAACAACATTCCAAGAAGCCTACCTATCACTATGAGTTTTGTCAGAGAGACGGGCATCTTGAGGAGTTTTGCTTCAGGAGGAAGTCGGTTGAGCGAGCAGAGAGAGCTCGAGATGGGCAGGAGTAGTTCTACCAGCAGGGTGGTAGACAGAGAGCCCCTCGACGTGGAGAGAGGATAGAGGCCAGGCTGATGAGGACATCACTTCACATGATACACACATGGAGCCTCCACCTACAATTCAACTACAAGGACCAATCACACGCGCCCGTGCTCGTCGCTTGAACCATGAGGTTAATTCGTTCCTTAGCAACTTTGATTATATTTGTTTGGATGGGATGCTACTGAATACTAGTGATATTTTGTTGCTTAGGAACATGGGAGATGGAATAGGAGAGTTGGAGTTGAAGACGGAGCCGCACGGATGATTTGAAGTCAAGATTTCGCTGGTTCGGACTACATCGACCACCTTTCACCAAAATGGGCATAACTTCCTCATACGAAGTCCGATTGGCGCGTTCTTTGACTTTTTAGAAAGCTGAGGAGAAGACGGATCGTTTGCCGTTGGTTTCACCTCATTTGGAGTCTCGAGTCGTCCTGTGTATTTAAAACAGTACTGCATGACAGAACTGGGCCATGTTGGCCATAATCTGAGTCTGTACGTCTTCTAGCCCACAGCCCAAGTCTGTTCCCCTTCCACAGGCCGCCGCCCTATATATTCTCACGCCAGCCACCTCTAGGGTTAGGTTTTGCTTTGTTGCATCTACACTGTTGTGTTTAGATCCCGCCTCTTGCACCGGACCGATTGGCTGCTGCATTGGCGTTTGTGAAACCTCACCTTATCTTCGTTTGTCTGTGATTTGGCATTCGATTTGTATCCTTCCTGTTCTTGCTTGTGTTCTTGGGTTCGCTTGCAGGAATTAGCCTTCGTGGCGAGGTCAATCGCGTTCTGCGTGGTTGATAACCAACGGAGACAGTGGTGTAACGATTGCAAGGTTTTGATCCGCCGGACCGGAACCTTGGATCGCCAACGTCGAGATTCTCCACCAACCCAAGTTTATCCTTTACCTAGCGGAAGATCGGGACCACTCCCCCATCAGCTGGTATCAGAGCTCAGATTTCCCGTTAGGTAATCTCGATCTGCTTTTGTTTTACCCAGAGTCCAGAAAACCGCACCAAAAAAATTCCCCACCGAGAACCCCTTTGTGCCTTGCGATTTTAATTTCAGTTTTAACCTTGTTGAGTTTGTGTTCTTGGTCGAGTCTTGTTGCTGGTTTAGTCATCCCTCTGTGTCGTTTGAGTAGTAGTTGTTCTTGTGTCTCAGAAAAAATTTCCCCACCGAAACCCCCCCCCCTTCCGCAACCCTATTTGTTTTCCACATCTACTCTTTGTGACCCCCCTTCAGTAAAACAGGCATAACTTTTCGCTCGTTTGGCAGAAAAATCTGAAATTTTTTGAGCATGTTCCTGACCCGATTTGGGTGGGTACCCTAACCGCTATGCCGGTTAGCCCTCACCAAACTCGCCAAAAAAAATCAGGAAGATAAAGAAAAAAATTGGACAAAGTTTTTGCTCGCCGGACAGCGAACTTGTTTGAATTTTTGTGAGCCACATCCCACCTCAGTTGTAGGTGCCAATTTTTGTGGTTGTATCTCTGGTCATCCTTGTTCAAAAAAAATAGAGTGAAAAAAAAGGAGGAAAAAAATATATATAAAAAAGAGAGAAGCGGTCCTGTTTGTTGCTTGTCCGAACTCTTGTCCGAACTCCTGTCCGAACACTTGTCCGATCTGAGGAAGGCATTGGCTGTTAGTTGCTTTTCCGAACTCTTGTCCGAACTGTTGTCCGATCTGAGGCAGGCCTTGGCAGCCTTTTGCTTGTCCGAACCCTTGTCCGATCTCTTGTCTGATCCCTTGTCCGATCTGCAGAGAGCCGAATTTGGCCTGTGTTGCTTCCATTTGAGTTTTGGGCACATAGTTTCCCTCTATTGCTTGAATTTTCACCTTGGGAGAACTAAGGCCAGCAACTTTGACGAGTACTTGGGAATACTTATTGAACTTGGTTTAACTGTTATTATTATCGCTAATCCTTGCTACTCACTTGCCTTCCAAGCTACACATTTCTCTTGGTCAGGACAGGTTCATTTCTTGCAATTGTACACCACCCTCCACTTGGTTCATCACCTGTAGGCCGGTGACCTCACTGCGGCGTGGTAAGAACACTTGCAAGCGTGGGTAAGGTGCTTGACAAATTGCTTCCACCACACATCCACCACCCCACCTAGCTGTTTACATAAGGATTATTCTTTGTTGTTTTATCTTTTCACTAACATGGCAGATAACAGCGGCACCCCTCCATCTGATTTTAATGACTGTGTCTCACGGCGTGCTCTACTAGAGTCTCAGCGGCAGACCCAACATTCTATCGAACGTCTCGCGCGTACTGTGGCTGACCTAGTGGACCGGATGACTGCCTTGGAAACACGCTTGCCTGCTGCACGAGCCAACAATGAAGAGGAAGACGACCATATTGAAGAGGAAGACGACCTATCCTATGCCGGAAACAATGCCATTGACCCTGACGAGGCTGCACGTCATCGCTTTCAGTTCAACCGTCAAGGTATGGGCGGCCACCGCAACCGCCCTCCACGAGGTAACAATGACAACCACAGGAACAATGATCCCTACTCTAAGGTAAAATTTTCAGTACCTCCTTTTGCTGGCACCTATGATCCAGATGCATATTTAGAGGAGGAGGTCTATGTTAAGCAACCCCCTGGTTTTGAGAACCCTAAATTTCCACGACATGTTTACAAGCTGCAGAAGGCTTTATACGGTCTGAAGCAGGCCCCAAGGCTTGGTATGATCGCCTGAAGCAGTTCTTGTTGCAGAAAGGTTTTGTGATGGGTTCTGTGGACAAGACTCTTTTCTTGCTTAGAGATGGCGCAGACTTGTTGGTTGCTCAAATTTATGTTGATGATATTATTTTTGGTGGTTCTACTAATGAGCTTGTTTCCAAGTTTTCTGAGCAGATGCGTAGTGAGTTTCAGATGAGTCTCATGGGAGAACTCAAGTACTTTTTAGGGCTCCAGATCAAGCAGACCAAGGACGGCATTTTCATCCACTAGGGTAAGTACACACGGGATATGCTAAAGAAATTTGATTTTGGTGGAGACCTAAAGCCACAGATGACACCAATGGGTACATCTGGAGGTCTGGACAAGGACGAAGACGGCGTCAAGGTAAATGAGAGAGAGTATCGAGGGATGATCGATTCGCTACTATACTTGACTGCGACGAGACCGGATATTCAGTTTGTTGTGGGTGTGTGTGCGCGTTTTCAGTCTTCGCCATACGCATCTCACCGGCAGGCTGTGAAGCGTATTTTCAGGTATCTTACTTATGCTCCTGATTTAGGTCTTTATTATTCTGCATCATCGTCTCTTGATTTAGCTGGTTTTTCGGACGCTGATTTTGGTGGGTGCCGGCTGGATCGCAAGTCTACTTCTGGTACTTGCCAACTTCTTGGCTCTTCACTTGTCTCTTGGTCCTCTAGAAAACAATCTGGAGTTGCGCTTTCTACTACTGAGGCTGAGTATGTAGCTGCTGCTAGATGCTGTTCTCAGCTAGTTTGGATGATTTCTACTTTGCGGGATTTTGGGTTATTCTTTCCTTCACGAGTTCCTTTGTTTTGTGATAGCACCAGTGCAATTATTGTAGGGAAAAACCCATGTCTTCATTGTAAAACCAAACATATTGATGTGCGCTTTCATTTTCTGAGGGATCAATATGAGAAAGGAGTCATTGATCTTATACATGTTGATACTCATCAGTAGCTGGCTGATATTTTTACTAAACCCCTTGATCAGTCTACTTTTCAGCATTTACGATGGGATTTGGGAGTTGTGTATCCTTTCTAGGATACTTTGAGTCATTTTTTTTCTTTCTTTTTCATTTTTTATTGAGTCTTTTTGTGTGCGTTCATATCATGCATAATCATCTATCACATTTTGAGCTTGCTTTTGTCATATGATTAATCTGCTTTACTTTCTCTAGCTAGTATATGTTTTTGATTAACTGTCGATGATGATGTTCTGGTTCAGTTCACATGATATATCTGATATTTGTCATATGCATGGCTTTTATGCTTTAAAATTGAAAAATGATCACCATTGCTTCTGGTAACTAGCATGTGTAGGCTGAATGCTTTTGCTATCTCTTACATGCCTTGTAGCTAGATCCTTACTTAGATGCAGATATGCAACTTGGACATTTATATGCTTTAAATATGAAAAATGTGCTATAAAAATGATAAAAATTCAGAAAAATGAAAAATTTATGCATTTTTATGATTATTAGAAAAGATCCAGGTGGGTTTGTTTTGTCGCATTGCATTGTTCTGGACTGCTTACCATAGCACTTTGGTATGAACTAGGATGGTGTAATGTATGCCAAGACCAATGTCTTAAGTTTCTGATGGTCTAGTTCTGGCCTAGGCTTGACTTGGTCGGTTAGCATAAGGTTTGACATGCAAATAACCCCTGGCAGAAATGAAAAATATAAAGAAAAAGTCTGAAAAATTTGAAAAAAAAAGACAAGTTTGCTGAAGCACTTTGATTTGGACAATGCTTATCTTGGTAGATATCAGTTAGCTTCTGCATCTCATGCTTTACTTTGCTTGTCAACTAGAAAATGTGGTGATGCTTTTGTTTTGCAAAAAATCGAAAAATGCGTGCTAATGACTTTCTTAAGATATCATCTATTGCACTGATCATGTCATGTATCTTTGACAGTATATCTTTTGCTATACCTGTTAGATGTTGTAATTGCAGTTCATCATATCTAAGAAGCATGCTTTTCACACTCCACCTGCACTCCATCTGCATTCATTGCATATTTTGAGGGGGAGCTGCATTTCAGTGGGAGTTTGTGTTTATGTCTTCTTAAAGTGCATTTAGTCTCACTTGATGAGTCCAATTGTCAACAAGGGGGAGAAATTTTGGATATATTTTTGGCTTTCTCTGGGATTTATTTCAGGGGGACTTTATTCTTGTTGGTAATTCTGAGATTTGCACTTGTTTTTGAGGCTTTATTTTTAGTTAACCATAATGACCATTTTTCTTGCTTCTGTTTGGCTTTTGGTCATTAGGGTTAAACTTTTATTTTCTCTCTTCTATTTTCTTTTATTTTTTGTTTTCCTGTTTCCACATGTTTTGCAGGTTCTGGAGATGAGCTGAAAAGGGTGTTGACAATGCACTCATCAAGGGGGAGATTGAGAAACCATGTTGAAGAATATGGTTTTGATATTTCAGATGTGATGAGTGATTGTCAATGGAAGTCAATGGAAGGGAGAGATGAAGACCTGCCGAGTCTGAGGCGCATGTGACTCAGGTACACGGGGAGTGAGCGACGGCCGGGCAGAGGAGCCACGGAGTCGGGCTGACCCAATCCGGGTACATTGCTAGGAGCGGCAGAGGATCCACCGGTCTGTTGACTAGGTTTGACTCAGGTACACGGGCGGCGAGCGATTGCCGGGCTGAGGAAGCTGCGGGGTCGAGTCGGCCCAATTCGGGTACCCGGTGCGAAGACGGTGGACGCTTTGTCAGTTTCGGCGTAAAACTGACGATCTAGTTTAATTCGTTTTTAGGATATTAATATTTAGTTTTAAGTTTAGAATATTTTTATTCGAGTCAGTTAATTTTTCTAAGAATATTTTAGTAATTTTCGGAATTTATTTTAGGGTCAGTCTATTTTACCCGAGGGTAAAGTAGTCTTTTCATGTATTAGGATTTGCCTATAAATAGGCCCCTATCCCTTTGGGAATAGTTGACTGCTTTCTTTTCCTCTAAGATCAATCTACAGTCCAACCTTTAGTCATTGTTTCTTTGGTTTTCTTCTTCGCGGGCGTAAAATATTATCTTCGCCGCTTGCCATGCCGTCGAGTCCAAACAGTACGTGTGTCGGGGATTACCTCATGTTTTTCTTCGGCCGGGAGGCGTGAAGCGTTCTGCACGGCGTCAGGGAAGATGGCCACCGAGCAGGCTCTCCGGTGGCAGCCTTTGCTGTGGGGGACCCATGACGGGAGCTGTTCAACCCGCACAGTATTTTGCGTCAGGGAGCTGTGCTTTCGGCTAGGATCACGTGAGTCGTCCAGAGCAGGCCATCTCGGGAGAACTCCAGGCGGCAGCTCCTAGCGTAGGGGCGTTCTGCGTGCGGCATCGGCAGAAATTGTGTGCACGGTTTTTGAGGCTCCAGCGGCAGCAGCAGGAACGTCCGGCGAAAGGTTTTTTTGGGGGTTCTTCAGCACAGATGCATGTTAGTTCTTTTAATCTCCTATTCTTTAGGTAGAAGAAATCCAGTTAATATTTTCGTAGTTATCTAGATTTAATAAAAAATATATCATATAATAATTAACCTCGTAGTTAAAGTTGTAAATCTGTTAAATTTTTATTATTTATCTCGTATTATTTATTTAAGCGTTTTTAATCAGTTCATATAAAAATTTAAAACCAAAAAAAGTTTTTAGTCGTGGTAGTCTTTTATTTTTCTACGTACAATATTTTCTGTTTATATCTGAATTAATTTTTAATGATCCATGTTTTTTATTCATTTGATTAGTTTTTATTTTTAGACCGCAATCTGAATGTTTTATTAATATATTTAGGTATTTTGCATACATTATTAAATATCTCTAGTACCAATTTTATTTATTGTAGTATTTCTAGTTAGTTTATCTTTAATATCTTTTTAATTAGGGCACCGGTATTTTTAGGCTAAACTATTTTTAATTCCTCAAATTTGCTTCGCTAAAATTATTTGTCTAGCTAAGTTTGGTTGGGTGTTGGGATTAGATAATAGTTTATCAAGAATTTTTTAGGAGCCCATTCACCCCCCCCCTCTGGTCGCTACTTTCGGTCCTACAGCTAGATGGAGAGCTCATCCTTAAGTCCTCGGAGAAACAAAGCCTGGCGGAAAGCGTCGGTCCGCACCTCTTCTGGCGCATAGAGGGCTAGGCGGTTGAATTCATGGAGTTACTCCATGACGGTCCGGCTTCCCTGCTGCAAGTCCCCGAACTCCTGCTGTTTGACCGCGACAACTCCGGCGGGGATGTGGGCGGCGCGGAAGTCGATGGTGAACTCCGCCCAAGTAACCTTGTGGTCCACCGAATGGGACTCACGGTAGTTGTCCCACCACTCCGTGATGGGACCCTCGAGTTGGTGAGTGGCAAACGCCACTCTCTCCCGGTCGGTGCAGGGGAGGAGGTCCAACTTCTTTCCAATGGTCCTCAGCCAATCGCCGGCCTCCATGGGGTTGGTCGTGCTGGAGAAGATTGTGGGTCGCACGCGCAAAAACTCTGAGAGTTGAGGCGTGGGGGCGGGGGCTGGTGCACGTGGGATTGGCTCCACGTCCTACTGTTGCAGTCGGTCGAACTGAGCATGTTGGTGCTGCATTTGTGTTAGAATGGCGCTGATCAATTGGTTTTGATTCGTCATCATTTCTGCCAAGGTGGGATGGTTGGCGGATGGCTGCCTAGTCTGACATTGGCCGGTTGCGCCCTAGTTGGGCACAACACTTCCGGGCATACCGTTGCTTGCCACTTCCGGGATATCTTCGAAGATTCGCTTGATGCAGGGATATCCTCTGAATTGCCTTGCACATTATTCACTTGTCTTGGATCAAGAGGTGGTCCATGGCCATATTCTGCCGTTCGCGCAGTGGCTTGATCACCGAAGATAATAAGCACTCCTGCTTGCGTGGGCATCTTCATGCACAAATAATTATGGTGCGCCACATCTCCAAATTGATTTAACATGCCCCTTCCGAAAATAACATTATAAGCGTAAGGGGCATCCACAACATCGAAAATTACTTCCTCCGTTCTTGCCAAGAACCACTCTCCGAAGGCAACCTCAAGACCTATTTGGCCAAGGGCATCAAGAGGACATCCTGCGAAGCCTTGAAGGGGACGAGCTGCGGGGAGGAGATGCTTCCGGGAGATGTAGAGCTGATCGAAGGCTTGAACAATGATGATATCCACAAACTTCCACCATCGACCAGTACTCTTCGAACTTCTATTCCTGCAATATCGGCAGTGATGACAAGGGAATCTGCATGGGAGAATTTTATACCTACTGCATTAGCTGCAGAAAAAGATATAGGCATATGGGACCACACGGGCATTGCAGCTACTGACGAAGAGGTTCCAATATGGCCTATTTACCGAACATACTCTCTCTATTGTCTTTTTGACATGCTGCCTAGAGTTCCTCCACTGGAGATAGGAAGGACCACTCTTTTGCCCCGGTCTTGACCATCTTCTTGCTTCGGGCGTGGAATAACACTAGCCACCGGTGGTTGTCTTGGGGGGTCGAAGTTGTATACACGTGCGACAGCCTGCACAGGCTCCGGACGTGCCTCGGGGGGTACTCGGTCAATAGTGCCTCGACCAGAACTCCTTTCGACGTACTCGCTTCTTAAAGATAGTATAGACTTGCATGCATCGGTAGCATGACTTAGGTTTTCTCCATGAACATAGCAAAAGAATGCTTCGCCCTTGCCAGCCGACTTCCCTGGCAGCCTCTAGTGCTGACCTTGTTTTCCCGAAGCTTGTGGAATCTTGGGGGAAAATTTTTGCGGAGAAGGACCAATGTTCAGGATTTCAGAGCGAGGATGCTTCTGTCCTCGATGCCTATCATGTTGGCTGTCGATGTTGGGCCCTTCCGAAGGTGTTGAAGTTTTCACCTCGAGCTTAACTTCTTGGATAATTGGTGAAGACGAGGCTGTTCTTCAGAGCCATCCTTCCGCCAACCTAGCATACTCCTCGAAATAAGCCATCAACTGTGATATAGAGGATATATGCTTCCGATGAAGCTTGTCGAGGAGGCCTGCATGGGTGATTTCTTCCGGGGCTGCATCGACCACGGATGATGCAGACAATACTCTTATCTGTGACTTCATATGAGCGAAGCGCTTAAAGAACTGTCTCAAAGTTTCTCTAGGTTACTGCTTCACCTGAAAGAGACTTCTAGTAGACATATGGGGCACAAAAGTACCATGGAAGTTACTTATGATTTTTTTCTTAACTTCTCCCAGGATTTAATTGATCCTAGCTTCAAAGACCAGAACCGACGCAAAGTAACTCCTTCAAGCGCAAGGGGGAAGCATTTAGCCATTGTATCCCAAACCCCTCCGCTGGCTTCAATCGCCAAAGCATACGAACGAGAGAACTCCCCTAGATCTTCTTCCCCGGAGTACTTACAAAGCTTCAAAGTTTTGAACTTGGGGTCAAAGCGCACCTTTTGTAAATCGGGGTGCAGCGGAGACTCGCTATCACAAGAAGCATTCTCGGGGGCTTCGGGATAAAAAGGAGGGTCGTCATCTTGAGGTACCTCCGGGATGACAGGGTAGCTTGGGGACGGAGCCTTTCTGCAGCTTCCTGCCTCCACCTTGTCACTTCGGCTTGAAGACTGGCCATCTGGGTTGCCATGTCATCAAGGCTATCTTCATTTCTTCCAGATGGAGCTTTCGGGTCTTCAGAACTGAACAGATCACTTCGGAGTATAGTTGGAGCTACAGGAGAAGCTCCGTCGGCTCGAAGCATAGACGGAGTCCCTAAAGGGGCTTCGTACGCTCGAGGAAGAATATTCACTTTGGGGGTCTGAGTTGGGGGAACTACAAAAGGTCCTCCGACCTCAACCATATTCGAAGGGGACTACCACCTGAGCTCCATTTAGGAGGCATGGCTCTAGAAAGTTGGTAGAGAACGAAGTTTTCGGACTAGGTTCCCCACGGACGGCGCCAACTGTTGGCGTAAAAGATTACGCTAACAGGTTCTCGAAGATTAAGAACTAACAAACAAAGAGTTTGTGAAGCTGACTATTTCAAGCCTCCGTACTAGATAATAGCTCGAAGTTGTTCGAAGTTGTGTATTGAATATCTGAATATTCGATGCCTATTACAGGGTGAGAATGGGTGTATTTATAGATAAAAACTTTAAGGAAAAGACCTTTTTACCTCTCAGTTACAACCGACATAGTGGAAACTATTTTGGTATCCCTAATAGGGCTAAAATGGTAAAATACTAACTTAATCAGAAAGAAGATAAGTCTTAAAAAGAAGATAAGACTTTTGCCCTTGCTGATAGTTTTCCACTGCGAAGATTGAGCCTTCGAAGTGTATCTTCAAATGGGAGTCCGGATAGATCTTCCGGACTTAATCCTACGCCAGGCCGGAGACAAGTCTTGGACTTCGGTCTAGTAAATTGTCTTTGTCTTGTAACCTTGAAGATCCTGGGGATGAAATATTTCCCCCCAACACACGCTATATTCAATCTTCGTCTGGGAGGCACTCATCGGGCCTGTTGCACAAGGACGCAATCCTCTTTGTCGATAGAGTGTTCAACCTAATAGCGTGGATGTGGTCATCGGCCCCATCGCCAATATCTTGAAAGTCATCAGTTCATAGTTGGCGTCGCTACTAATATTGTTATTTATGATTTCTTATCAGTTATAGAGTTAAATTGATTAGCACACTCAGAACTTTTTTTCCTAAGATTATAGGACCTATACTGAAATTAAGCAGATCTTCTAGGCTAAGTGTGTGACCTAAAAATACATCAATACATAGTAAACACAAAATACTCACAAGTAATTAATCAAATAGATTAAGTGTAAGAGAGGTGACGTCGAAGGAATAGTGGTGATGTGATGTATAGGAGGTGGTGTGGTGTGGAAGGTGATGTCACCGTAAGCTTGCACCGGTCAGATGCGTGTTAGTGTTGAACAGGAGCACAGGCGGAGGAACCTGAGAGCCGGAATGCCGGTATTGCCTCGGGCGGTGCGCCGAACTACTGTCACGCACGGAGGCAAGCAAGCGCGTGTGCACACTGCTTGAGCGGAGGAAATCTCCCTGGTGATAGACAAAGGCATCGATGTAACTGGCTGAGCGCAAGATCCACGCAAGTGAAACAATCACTAGCCAAAAACCAAAACTTGCAATGCTGTGCACGCCAACCGATGGAGTATATGTGCGGGAGCAGAGCAAACACAGACTTGTTGAGGCAAAACACAGCAAAATAACTAACTGCTTGATATGCACGCAAACCGAGATTAAGTACTACTGGTCTCAAGATTAGGGTGCAAAATAAATTAACAACTTGACCGAAGGCAAATGGCTCATGGTGAAAATGTCCTGACGCGCACAGGCTTCAAAGTGAGCACGTGGACAGAGGAGAAAAAAACTAGTGTTGCTGGCAAGAACTCGCGCGCTGGCTTTGAGTTGTGCTTGCATCGAGAGATTAAATTTTATCTTATATCACATTAGATGTTTAGACATTAATTTGAAAAATTAAATATAAACTAATTATAAAAATAATTACAGAATTGGAGGATAATCCGCGAGACGAATTTATTAAGACTTAGTAATCCATAATTAGCAAATAATGACTGTAGCATCACATTGTCAAATCATAACGTAATTAGTCTCATAGATTTGTCTCGCGAATAATCCACCGATTATGAATAAGTTTTGTAAATAATCTACATTTAATACTCCAAAATAATATCTAAACATCGGATGTCACGGGAGATAAAATTTAGCCCCCGTATCCAAACAACCCCTCAGTGACGCACACGCACACGTAGCAAACAAAATACACAAACATCAACCAAAAATGTGCATGCACACGGGATGGATGTTGACATGAAAACGTGCCCCCGCACTTAGGTCAGTTCGACGATCCAAAAGTGTGCGGATACTTAGGGACAAGCCTAAGCGTAACACAACACCGACATCGCGTTCCGACTACCCTTAGCCGTGGTAAGGGGGTGGAGTCGCAAGGTAATCAGGTCACACAAAATAATCCAATTAGCGAAAAGAAATATATTAAATAGAACAAATCAGCAAACCGAGCGGAGCCTGACTGATTCGAAGTATAGTGCGAAGGGTGTCACCGAAGGGTACCTTCGGCGTCTAGTGTGAAGTGTCATGTCGAAGGGTACCTTCGGCGTTCGGACTAATCTTGCCGAAGATGAACATCGAACGGATCTGGATGCGACAATCATCTCCGAACAGCGGGGTTCTGTGCGAAGTCTCCGATACAGTAAGATACAGAATAATGACTAAGGCGCAACACGCGAGCGCGAAGGGTGTTCTGGCAACATCCAAAACTGATCTCTTAGCTCCGGACACCTCCGACGAAGTAGCTCTGAATGTAGAAACCTGCAACAGAGTAGATTCAAAGTACCAATTCGGCCTGAGGACCGAATTCTGCTATGTGTTGCACTAGTGGCGAAGGTAGCAACCTGTTACGCAAATTAGCGGATACTTCACAGGCGAAGTAACAAGGCGATAGCAATATATTACGTAGATTAACAGATACTTCACAGGTAAAGTAACAAGGCGATAACAATCTATTACGTAGATTAACGGATACTTCACAAGCGAAGTAACAAGGATTACCACTGTTCTGAAGTGGCCGTCGGAAGGCTTCCAAGCAAACCCACGAAGAGTACAGAAAAGTAAACATAAAGTAAATATGATTCAAAACCAGGGCTTTGTGGTTGATTTTTTTGAAGGGTCCTCTCAACTAGCTTCGCCCATGTACTTATTGGGGCTAGACTTCTAATCTCTAAGTCTAATCTGTTATGACTCGGCTGAATCACGCGTAGAGATAAACACTTAGCCAGAATTGAATCTAACTCTATCTCTACCAAAAGTGGGCCTTCGGCCAGGCCCGTGCGAAGTCCGCTTCTCGGGCCAAAGCTTCGGCGGAGTGGGCTTCCGAAGGTCTCCTGGCTGAAGGCTGTGGGCTGGCTGGAATCTTCCGGAGCCCTTAGCCCAGTGGTCCTTCGGCCCTGTAGGGCTTCGGCTTAACCCGGGACATGTGTATTTTCGGCCCAAATTACCAAAATTGATATGTTGACAATCTTAATTTTTGATGCCATTTTTTGCTGTCAACACATGCCCCCTGCGTTTTAGTGAACTAAGTGAACTAAAAGCACAACGGGCTAAAGACGATACCTTCTATATCGGCCTTTCGACATATTTTAAGTTGTTTACCACACACTTGGGAAATAACTTTTCAAGTATCTACCATTCAAAGCTCTTCGAAACCGCTCTCCTTGCAGAGATTCTAACACATATGCATTGCTAGGAGCGATTTCGGCTATTTTGAAAGAGCCTTCCCAACTAGGCGATCATTTACCAAACTTGGGACTCTTAGTGTCTAACGGTAAAATCATCTTCCAAACCAAGTCACCTACTTGAAACGATTTTGGTTTAACCTTCTTATTGTAGGCTTTAGCTACTCTCTTCTTGTCTATTTCTATGGCTTCTAAAGCCCGTAATCTCTTATCGGTCACTTGTTCTAAATTGTCTTTAAAAAGAGTTTCATACTCGTCGACCGATAAGCCATCTTGCTTTAGAACTCTTAAAGAGCCAAGATCTACTTCTATGGGTAGAACGACTTCTTGTCCATATACCAATTCATATGGAGTAACTTTGGTAGCACCATGCTTTGCAATTCTACAAGCCCATAGTGCCTCAGAAAGCACTTCATGCCACCTTTTAGGGAATTCTTCAATCTTCTTCCTAATGAGCTTAATCACAGTTTTATTACTAGACTCGGCCTGACCATTGGCCAGAGCATAGTAAGGTGAAGATTTTATTAACTTAATACCAAAAAATTTGGCAAAGTCCTTCACTTCCTTAGAAACAAACGAACTACCTTGACCTGTAGTGAGAGTTTGAGGAATGCCGAATCTATGTATGATGTGCTTCAAGATAAATTCAAGTGCCTCATTGTGAGTCATGTTCTTGAGAGGCACAACCTCAGTCCACTTGGTGAAGTAGTCCGTCGCCATCAGCATGAACTGATGCCCTCTTTAGGAAGGAGAGTGAATTTGGCCAATGAAGTCTAAACCCCAACCTCGGAACAGCCATGGCTTGACAATAGGGTTAAGTGATGAAGTAGGAGATAATTGAATATTGTCAAACCTCTGACACGCTTCACATCCTCTGTAATACTTAAAACAATCCTCAATCATAGTCGGCAAGTAGAAACCTACTCTTTTGAGCATCCAACTCATTTTTTGGGCCGACTGATGAGTGCCACAAAGTCCTTCATGGACTTCTCCCATGGCTACCTGGGATCGTTCATGGTCTAGACACTTTAACAATACTCCGTCAATGGTTCGGCGATACAGTGTGTCATCTAGCAACAAAAATTTAAACACTTGCCGCCGAACCTTCCGATCAGCCCTTTGGCTAGGGTCTCTCAAATACTAGATGATTGGAGTTCTCCAATCACCCTTATTTACTTCTGAGGGTTTCGCTAGCTCACTCCCCGAAAAAATAGCTAGGCTACTGATTTCGGGTTGTCCCCCGAGCCCTTCCTGCTTCTGCCGAAGCCTGGCTGGACTGGCTACACGGAATGCATCAAGCCGAAGCCCCCTGCTGGAGGGTCTGGGCTCTCAGAAGCCCTCACCGTCCCGAGGACTTCGGCTCACGGTCTCTAGCATGCCAGACCCTTCGGTGGGCAGAGTACTCCAGTCCCGAGACCTCGGCGCGCTGTAGTCTTCGGCAGCCGGAGGGGTCCGAGCCGGACAGTGCGCTTGTCTGAAGTCACTGGCCTTGGTAGTGAGACAAAACATCGGCTTCTCCCGTACAGAAAATCTTCCTCTACTAACTTGGTAACAAGATGCTTGCTGAGCCAAATAATTTGCAACTGAATTGGCCTCTCTTGACACATGAGAAATTTGGAAGTCAACAAAAGTGGCAACTATGTCGAGGCACTTATCCAAGTAGCTGTTTAGCAAGCCATTAAAACATTGAGCACACTTAGCTACTTGATGCACTATTAACAGGGAATCACTATGCGCATGAACATGTTTAACACCCATGGATTCCAACAATTCAAGTCCTAGCAATAAAGCCACATATTCGGCTTGGTTATTAGTAGAGGGAAATTCTATGCTAGCCGAGGTCTCAAAATGCATTCCACTAGGCGATATGAGAACCACTCCAATACCTTGGCCACTTTCGCAAGCTGAACCATCAAAGTAAAGCTTCCATGGTATTACCTCAACCAAAGCAACATTGTTGCTCCAACTGACATCTATGTGGTGATCAACTATAAAGTTGGCTATAATCTGACATTTCATAGCTCTTAGGGGTTCATAGGCCAAATCATATTCAATCAAAGCGTAAGCCCACTTTTCGATTCTTTCACTCAGAATCGGCTTTTGTAACATGTGCTTTATAACGTCGGTTTGGCAAATGACAACACATGTAGTAGGGAGAAGATAGTGGCATAATTTGGTAGACGCGTAGTAAAGTGACAAACATAGACGTTCCACAAACACGTACCTGGTCTCGGCATCCAGTAGGCGGCGGCTCAAGAACATGATGATGTACTCTTTTCCTTCTGCCTCCTGGGTTAGCGCGGCCCCGATCATGCCATCTTCAGCAGTGATGTACAACCAAAACGAAATCCTGGCTTTGGGTGCTCTCACCACGGGCGGCGATGACAAGCACTCCTTGATCTTTTCAAAGGCGCGTTGCTGACTTGCCCCATGAGTGAACTCAGCTTTGTTCTTTTGCAGGAGTATGGGGACAAAAGCATCAATCTTGCCCGACAAGTTAGATATGAAGCGATGCCAATAATTCATCTTGCCTAGCAACTTCTGCACATCTTTCTTGTATGTCGGCGACACAACGTTTCTAATTTTCTCGAGCCTCTCAGGATCAATCTCTGTGCCTCTTTCATGAATCATGAAACCTAAGAACTTGCCCGCCGACACACCAAAAGCACACTTGAGTGGGTTCATTTTTAAGCCGTACTGTCACATCCTATCAAAAGCAACTTTCAAATCGGCTAAATGGTTCCCCATAGCGTCCGATTTGACTACAACATCATCAATGTAAACTTCTAACATAACTCCTAGTAAGTCATGAAAGATCAAGTTCATAGCACGTTGATACGTAGCGCCAGCGTTCTTTAAACCAAAATTCATAATGACCCACTCGAATAAACTGACAAAACCAGGGCATCGAAAGGCTGTCTTGTAGACGTCCTCTTCGGCCATAAAGATTTGATTATAACCAGCATTGCCATCAAGAAAACTTAGTACCTTGTGTCATGAAGCATCGTTGATTAGCATGTCGGCTATCGGCATCGGATTCTCATCCTTCGGAGTGGATTTGTTCAGATCCCTGAAATCAATAAAAACTCGTATTTTGCCGCTCCCTTTCTTTTCTACACGCACAATGTTAGCGACCCATTCTACATACCTGCATGGCCTAATAAATTCAGCTTTGAGCAGTTGTTCCACTTCTTCTTTAACTCGGTCATAGATGGGTGAATTAAAGCGACGAGGAGGCTGTTTATAAGGCCTAAATCCAGACTTGATAGGTAGTCGATGCTCCACGAGCTCGCGGCTTAGTCCTGGCATCTCGCTATACTCCCATGCGAAACAATCGACATACGACCGAAGCAACTTTATTACCTTGGCCTTTTCATCATGCTACAAAAGTTGGTTTACTAAAGTCGGCCTCGGGATGCTACCATCTCCTATGTCAACTTCTTCTAAGGGATCGGCTGACGCAAAACCTTGTCCTAATTTCTCTACTTCGCTAAAGTCCTCGATGGCTTCAGCAATACTGTGTTTAGTAGACAGATACTGCTCTACACGTGACTTTAGCCAATCCAGATTACTCTTGCTAGACATGACTACTAATATAAAAACAGTCGTGCTACACCAGTGAATCAACAAGGATTACCGCGATTACGACGTGATGAATGGATGTTTTTTAGTGCAAACCAACAAATATGGATGTGCTAAGCTACTCCTAGGGAAAGGAAGGGTAAAAGTAAAAAAACGATTCAAGGGAATAGTAGATTAGATTGATTTTGGAATTAGAGAGAGTCTTTGAATCGTCCTTACCCCTATATTTATATGGGATGGTCTTGTCATCCCTAGGCTTGACTTCTACTCTAATTCGATTCTGAGATGCATCCAAGTCGTTAAAAATTGGTTAGAGATAAAAATATCCTGAAACCAATTAAATCTACTCAGACTCAGGTTAGGCTGGTCTAATCGGAGCCACATGGCCGATCTGACCAGGCCTACATGGCCGAGTGGACCGGTCTGTGCCAGGGTTTACATATTTTCGGCCCAAAATTACCAAATTTGATATTTTGACAATTTGGACCATTAATACAATTTTTTGCTATCAACACATGCCCCCAGACTTTAGGCAAACTAGTGAGCCAAAAGCACAACGGGCTAAGGGCGAAATGCTCTGTATCGGCCTTATGACACCTCAACCATCTTGCCACACACTTGGAAAATACTTTTTCAAATATCTACCATTTAGAGGTCTACAAAATTGCTCTCCTTGCAAAGACTCCAACAAATATGCATTACCTAGAGTGATTTCAACAACTTTAAAAGGACCTTCCTAACTAGGCAACCATTTACCAAACTTTGGACTTTTAGTGCCTAACGGAAAAATCGTCTTTCAAACTAAGTCACCAACTTGAAACGATTTTACTTTCACCTTTTTGTTATAAGCTCTAGCCACTCTTCTTTTGTCTCTTTCTATAGCCTCTAGAGCACTTAATGTCTTATCGGTTACTTCTTCCAAATTTTCCTTCAAGAGAACCTCATAATCACCAACCGATAAGCCATCTTGCTTAAATAACCTCAAAGAGCCGAGATTTACCTCTACCAGCAAAACGAATTCTTGTCCATACACCAACTCATATGGACTTACCTTTGTAGCACCTTGCTTCGTTATTATGCATGCCCATAACGCCTCGAAAAGCACCTCATGGCACCTTCTAGGGAACTCTTCAAACTTTTTCTTAATAAGCTTAATCACAATCTTATTACTAGACTCGGCCTGACCATTGGCCTGAGCATAGTATGGTGAAGAGTTTATCTACTTTATACCATAAGACTCGGCAAAATCATGTACCTCTTTAGAGACAAATGAAGCACCCTGATCTGTAGTAAGAGTTTGGGGAATACCGAATCTATGTATAATGTGCTTCAAGATAAAATCAATTACCTCATTATGTATCATATTCTTGACAGGAACAACCTATGTCCACTTGGTGAAGTAATTTTTAGCCATCAATACGAACCGATGCCCTTTTGAAGACAAAGGATGAATTTTGCTGATGAAGTCCAAGCCCCAACCTCGGAACGGCCATGATTTGATAATAGGATTAACCAAAGACGCAGGAGCAAGCTGAATATTATGAAAGATTTGACATGCCTCACATCCTCTGTAATACCTAAAACAATCCTCAATCATAGTCGGCTAATAAAAACCCGCTATCTTGAGCATCCAACTCATCTTCTGAGCTGACTAATGAGTACCGCAGAGTCCTTCATGGACTTCACCTATAGAAACTTTAGATTGATCGGCATTTAAACTTTTCAAAAGTACTCCATCAATTGTTCGACGATACAACTCATCATGAAGCAATACAAATTTAAACGCTTACCACCGAACTTTTCGATCAACCCTATTGCTAGAATCTCTCAAATACTGAACAATTGGGGTTCTCCAATCATCTACATGATTTTCAGATGTACTCGCCAAATCCTCACTTGAATTGGCATTTAAAAAGTGATTTCAACCTGCCCCACGAGCCCTGGACAAGTCTGGCACAAGTCGGTTAGACCGGCCATGATGGGCCAGTCGGACCGGCCATTGCCGCATGCCTGGCATGAGGCGGTCAGACCAGATGGATACCTACAGTTGGACGGGCCTACCAGGGCCAGTCAGACAAAAATAGTCTGACTCGTGTGGTACAAATTTTTCAAGCATCGGCTTTTCTTGTGCGAAAAATGTGCCTCTTTTGATTTGATAACCAGATGCTTGCTGAGCCAAATCATTTGCTAATGAGTTGACTTCTCAAGACACATGTGAGATTTCAAAGTCGTCAAACATACTAATTATGTCTAAACAGTTATCCAAGTAGCTATTTAATAAACCATTGAAATATTGGGCATCTTTAGCTACTTGCACAACTAACACCCACAAAATCCAAAAGTTCAAGTGTGACGCCCCGATTTACCAAATCAGAACATTATTGAATTTCCAAAGAAAAACAATAATAACAAGAGGTTCGTCATGCGACAACGTACATACGGCAATTATTCGTGGTACGCAGACCACATTATTACATAAGAGTAAACATAAAATAAACAACAAAAACAAACTGCATGACGAACGTCTTCTTCAGGATCTTCTTCTTGATTGGGTCGCTACTCCAGACCATCCTCTTCATAGTAAGCAGCCTCTGAAGTGTTTGTCCAACGGGTATGAGTACAAAAGTACTCAACAAGCCACCGCAAATGCAATAATAATGCAGAGTAATAACAAAGGAATGGTAATGGCTCAAAGTGCGGAAAAGTACATTTTTCAGTTATTACATTTAGTGTAGTCAAATTTAATCATGAGGAATATTAAACATGAACAACATAATACAATCTAACTCAAGGAGTACGTTTTCCCTCCTCGCTCAATAGTCCTTACATGCCAATTCATCTTGCACATTCATTAAAAGTAAACTAACTGTGGGATGTCACGCAACCCGCCCTTGACCGTGGGCTCGGCTTTTTGAAAAGATTTAAGACTCTGATCAGAGGTGTACCACTATACCCACAAGGCACACACTCATCCCAAACACCAAAGTGTAACGAGATGACCCATACCACGGGAACTCGTGCCAAAACCTCAGCATGAAATGCTCCAAGCGACAATCACCCGCTCTAGGTTTCGCCGGTGCGCCGGGCCACATCCCGGCTAACGTCGCACCCCCTTTTGCGCCACGTTGGTACAAGCCACCCGCAGGTGCTTCTTGATCCATCTCCAAGTGGTGCCTCGGATTGGAACACTCCATACCTTAGTTAGGACTTACCCACTAGACTTGTGGTTAGTACGGAAATGTATTGCAATGGATCCCGCAGACCGGTCCTTATAGTGCCCCGGGTGCTACCGACCAATGCCCTAGCTTGCACCCGGAACCCACCATGCATACACTTAACCATAACTCTATCATCAACAGAATTCTAGAGATGAGAATAACGGGGATCATATAGTAGATTCCAAATCGCTACGACTCATTTATAACCTATAGCAATTGTGTCGATACTTCGGACACTAGCTTATAGTACTAGTAATATGGTGACAAGGAGTTTAGGCTAGATAGCATGGCTTGGGTTTGCACTTGAAGGTCGGGGATCTAAATAAGTATAATGTAGCGCTTTCATTTGACTAATGCATGTATAACCTATGTGTTTTGGCGATAGTTTAAGAAAGCTAGGTTCAATATGCTCAAAATATGGGTTTGGTGACTTGCCTTGATCAGTGAAAGGAGAGGGAGGAACTTCCGGGAAATATTCCGGCTCCTCGACGGCGTCGTAGTCTTCTTGATACGAATAAAATAAACGCAACATTCAATTAAACAACCCAATAGCACACAATAAGCATATGGGTTTTGATTGGGTTAAATTAAGGAAAATAAGTTATTAAGCTTCTGAAAATTATTATATGAATTTTTAAAATGAACTTTGATGGAGTTAGGAATTTTCTAAAAAGGAAATAAAAATATACTCTAATGTATTTTAAACTTCCAATTAATTAATAATAGAAAGTTCAGAATAAACCTACTGTTTCTATTACACCAATATGAAGAGGATAAAAAGATAAATTTTTCTAAAGTTGAAATGGACAAATTTTGAGTTTTATCCTAAAGTGCATTTGAATACTTTATTAAATAAAAATAAAATACTCAAAATAAACCTACTGTTTTTATTGTACAAACATGTAGAGAATAAAATTATGAATTTTCTGGAATTGAAATGGTTAATTTTGGAGTCAAAATGAGCAAGATATGAATTTTAGAAGTTTAAAACCATTTCTGGAATTTAAATTAAATCCAAAACAGTCGCCGATCCATGGTGAGTTGAACCCACCGTGAACCCGTGCACTGTGCGCGTGCGCCGGATCACGAATCTCCGTTGGATCGCGATCGGACGGTGACGAGCGAGGCGGGGGGTTTTAAGTGAAAATGGACGCGCGAGATCGCACGGTACCCCTTTGGTCGAGATGGACGCCCGAGATTAAACCCCGCAAGAGCATTAATTGCTGCACGCGTCGGGAGGGGTAAAGTACCCATCTTCCCTGACTCCGGCGGTGTGTCGGTGAGCGATTCCGGCGATGGCGAGGGCTACCCGGCCTAGCTAGGGCTAAAAATGGGAAGAGGGGACTATGGGGAACACGAGGGTACTGGCGGTGGTGGCGGCGGCGAGTTGACGGCGACCGGCGACAAAGAGGGGCGATGAACCACCTCTGGTCCTCCTCGGCGGTGGGGTTTCGGTGGGGTTCGTCGTCGAAGGAGTGGTGGCCGGGGTTGGGGAGGCGTCGGAGGTCACAATGGTGCGATCGCCGAGGGGGAAGGAGGACTCCAGCGACGGCGAGTGACGGTTGGAGCGAGGGTGGCGATGTGGTGCTAAAACTCAGATTACGGGCGCTCTGTTCGTTCTCAGTGCAAATGGGCGTGTGGGCTAGACGCGGTGAAGGCGTAGGGTTTAAATAGAGGCACCGACGGGGGCAGAGGGGGCGCAATCGGGGGAGGCCGAGAGTAAACTCTCTCATCAACGCCGGCGAGCTCCTTCCGTGCATGCGCGCGCCTGATCCGGGACGATGAGGCATGGAATAAAGGGGAAACGGCTGGCGGGGCACGGGGGATAGCTTAAAGGCGCCAATTGAATGGGGGAGGGGCCGGCGAGGTGGATTCGGGGCAGTTAGGGCTTCGTCCGACGAGGGGGTGGGGTGGATTTGGGGGCGGATCTCGCGGAGACAATGGATCTGACAGGTGGGCCATGATGGTCAGCGAACGTGGGGACACGGGCGTGGCAACGGTCGGGTGTGACCGGTGGGGTCAGGCTTGGCCGAGAGGGGGAGTCGGCGCTGTAGGACCGAAAGTAGCGACCAGAGGGGGGTGAATGGGCGCCTAAAATTTCTTGCTAAACTATATTTTAATTCCACCACCCAAATGAACTTGACTAGACAAATAATATTTGCAAAGAAAATTTCAGGAATTAAAGTTGTCTAGCTTGAAAATTGACCGGTGTACTAATTAAAGTGATATTAAAAATAATCTAAATAAAAATACTGTAGTAAATAAAAACACCTAGAAAACAGTCACGAAATATTTATATTTCAGTCCAGAAATAAAATACTAATCAAATGAATAAAACATGGATCATTAAAAATTAATTCAGAAATAAACCGAAAATAAACCTGAATAAAAATATTACTATGACTAATAAATTTTTCTTTTTATATGAGCAGATAAAAGACACTTAAATAAATAATACGAGATACTAATAATATTCTAGCAGATAGATATTAACTACGAGATTACTCAATAGATTAGCAGCTAATTAACAAAAGATAAATATTTAATTTCATAAACAGCTGATAAATAGTAGATTAAACAACTAACTGCATGAGTTAACGTCGCCGCAGAAGATCCAGCGCCACGCGTGCCGTTGCATGCGTCAAAGTGAATCCCTGCCGCTGCAGGTTTTCTCGCAGCTGGTCCGCGTTCTGATGCCTCACAGAGGAAAAACCACCTCGATAGTCGTGCGCGTGGAGTTGTTTCCGGCTGCTGCTCCTCCTGGTTTTCTCTCTCAAAAAGCACAAAACAGCACTTGCCTTGCCAAAAATCCCACGGCGGGACCCACAACACATGGCCCTGGCCGGCCTTGGCTGTTGTGCACCAGGAAGAAGCCGCACGGCACTTCAATCAGCCAAGAAAAAAATAGCGATGGAGGGAGAATAGTGACAGCAAAGCGCCCTCGGCAAGGAACAGAAGAATCACGCCGGCGGAAGAAAATCAGTGGAGAAGAAGGAAAAACGTAGAGACGATGGACTGTAGATTGATTATAGATTAATCTGAAAAGAAACAGTCATCTATCCCTAAGGGGATAGGGGCCTATTTATAGGCAAATCCTAATACATGAAAAGACTAATTTACCCTCAGGTAAAATAAACTGACTCTAAAATAAATTCCGAAAATTACTAAAATATTTTTAAAAAAAATCACCTGACTCAAATAAAAATATTCTAAACTTAAAAACTAAATATTAATATCCTAAAATCGAATTAATGATAGATTGTCAGTTTTGCGCCGAAACTGACAAAGCGTCCACCGTCTTCGCACCGGGTACCCGGATTGGGCCGACCCGACCCCGCAGCTCCCTCAGCCCGGCAATCACTCGCCGCCCGTGTACCTGAGTCAAACCCAGTCAACAGACCAGTGGATCATCTGCCGCTCCTAGCCATGTACCCGGATTGGGCCAGCCCGACTCCGCGGCTCCTCTGCCCTGCCGTCGCTCACTGCCTGTGTACCTGAGTCACATGCGCCTCAGACCCGGCAGGTCTTCATCTCTCCCTTCCTTTGACTACCGTTGACAATCACTCATCACATCTGGAATATCAAAACCATATTCTTCAACATGGTTTCTCAATCTCCCCCTTGATGAGTGCATTGTCAACATCCTTTTCACCTCATCTCCAGAACCTGCAAAACATGTGGAAACAAGAAAACAAAAACAAAAGAAAACAGAAGAAGGAAAATAAAAGTTTAACCCTAATGACCAAAAGCCAAACAGAAGCACGAAAAATGGTCATTATGGTTAACCAAAAGATAAAGCCTCAAAAACAAGTGCAAATCTCAAAATTACCAACAAGAATAAACTCCCCCTGAAATAAATCCTAGAGAAAGCCGAAAATATATCCAAAATTTCTCCCCCTTGTTGACAATTGGACTCATCAAGTGAGACTAAATGCACTTTAAAGAGACATAAACACAAACTCCCCCTGAAATGCAGCTCCCCCTCAAAATATGCCATGAATGCAGATGGGGTGTTGGTGGAGTGTGAAAAGCATGCTTCTTAGATATGATTAACTGCAATAACAACATCTAACAGGTATAGCAAAAGATATACTGTCTAAGATACATGACATGATCAGTGCAATAGATGATATCTTAAGAAAGTCATTAGCACGCATTTTTCGATTTTTGCAAAACAAAAGCATCACCATATTTTCTAGTTAACAAGCAAAGTAAAGCATGACATGCAAAAGCTAACTGATATCTACCAAGATAAGCATTGTCCAAAAACAAAGTGCTTCAGCAAACTTGTCATCTTTTTAAATTTTTTAGATTATTTCTTTTTCATTTCTGCCAGGGGTTATTTGCATGTCAAACCTTATGCTAACCAACCAAGTCAAGTCTAGGCCAGACCTGGACCGTCAGAAGCTTAAGACATTGGTCTTGGCATACATTACACCGTCCTAGTTCATACCAAAGTGCTATGGTAAGCAGTCCAGAACAATGCAATGCGACAAAGCAAACCCACCTGGATCTTTTCTGAGAATCATAAAAATGCGTAAATTTTTCATTTTTCTGAATTTTTATCATTTTAAAGCACATTTTGCATATTTAAAGCATATAAATGTCCAAGTTGCATATCTGCATCTAAGTAAGGATCTAGCTACAAGGCATGTAAAAGATAGCGAAAGCATTCAGCCTACACATGCTAGTTACCAGAAGCAATGGTGATCATTTTTCAATTTTAAAGCATAAAAGTCATGCATATGACAAATATCAGATATATCATGTGAACTGAACCAGAACATGATCATCGACAAGCAATCAAAAACATATACTAGCTAGAGAAAGTAAAGCAGATTAATCATATAACAGAAGCAAGCTCAAAATGTGATAGATGATTATGCATGATATGAACACACACAAAAAGACTCAATGAAAATAAAGAAGAAAGAAAAATTGATACCAATGAAAAGCTGACTCAAAATATCCTAAAAAAGATACACAGCTCCCAAAAACACGATCAATAATCATGAGTGGGACCAAACGGTCCAATGCCAGGTTTAGTAAAGTGTTGAACCAGTGTCGAGCCATCTGCGCGTATGTAGGAAAGCAAAAGGAATCATATGAGTTTGGACTGAAGCGCGGATCAAAGCGCGGTCCTCTGTTCTGCCTAAAATCATGGTCGCGAGATCCAAAACCGTATACCGAACGATACGGAACTCTGCCGGAACGGAAACCACCCTCCGGAGCATGATCATAAAAACCGTCTCCTCTACCACCACCTACACGACGTGGCCTGGCCTCTAGCCTCTCTCTACGTCAAGGGACTCTCTGTCTACCACCCTGCTGGTAGAACTGCTCCTGCCCACCTCGAGCTCTCTCTGCTCGCTCAACCCGCTTCCTCCTGAAGCAAAACTCCTCAAGATGACCGTCTCTATGACAAAACTCACAGTGATAGGTAGGCTTCTTGGGATATTGTTGTGGCTTAGGGTTCTTAGGCTTGGTGGTGTTGGATGTAGCATTCTTGGTATGAGAAGGTCCAGGTAAGCAATCAAGAGAAGTGTGGAGACTTTTAGGCTTTGGGACCCAAATCTGTTTCTTAGGTGGAGCTTTAGGTTGTTGTTGGATCACTCCATCCTTGGGCTGGCTATCCTTAAAGGACTCAGTGGAGTGAGTCTTGGGATATCTCTGTTCGGGAGTCATCTTACTCCACTCCACTGCTCGGCTAACAGCACTCTCAAAATCAGCCTTGGTATAGGTGTAACCTACCCCAAACCCATCTGGTCTCTTCAACTGGTGAATCATCATGCTGAGCTGTGGCTCTCTAGCACTAATCCAACTCAGGATTTGACGGAGGTAAAAGTTCTCGTTCTGAACATCAGCTAGCTCCTCTCTCAAAGAAGCTAACACCTCCACCTAAGACAAAAGATCTCACACTCTTTATCAACTTTGACAGACTTCTCAGCTTTTAGCTTGATCAATTCCATTCTAATGGATAAGCAGTTCTCACAAACAGTGGATGGAACTGACAAGGTCTCAAGCTCTAGCTTAGTCTGCTCCAACTCACCTCTCACTCCAGCTAACTCGCTCAAACGCTCATCACTCTTGGCTCTCAGCTCAGCTATACTAGCTAAATGAGATGGGCAGTCTACACAAGGTGCGACAATAGTGGCATGAGCATCTTTTAGCTCCTGCTATGCGCTTTCATGCTCAGTGGCCAATGCGTCTCTCTCATCTACTCTCTCTGTGTACCTGGACTTAAGAGTCGTCATGTCACACAACAGCACCTCACAGTTACGACACTCACCACTATCACCCAAGCAAGGGGAAGAAGACAGACTCTCAATCTTACCATTTGCTGTGGCAAGCTCACCCTCAAGCTCATCTATCCTCTTCTTAGCCCCTCTAAGCAGTTTCTCTCTATACTTTAACTCCTGACTGTTCTGTTCTAGTAAATTAACAACTTCTTGTTCATAGGAAGATGCCTTCTCATCGTCTTCGTCGTCGGAGTTGTCGGAGGAGTCCTTGTCTTTCTTCTCCCCAAGAGCCATTGAGCAGAAGCTCTTGTGGGATCTTCGGTTATGACGTGAGCGGCTCTTCGGCTTGTCCCCGAAGCCCGATGAAACAGAGGCCCGCCGGATTGTCCCTGTCCTTCCCTTTCCTGATCACGATCTCTTCATCACTTGAACTTGAAGATGAGGAGGAAGACGAGGATCTCTTGGAGTATCTTTTCTCCATCTCGGTGAAGAAAGGTCTTGTCTCTCTTCTTGTTCTCACGCCTGTAGTCCTTTAGAGCCTTTCGAAAGAATCTAGTCTTGGGCTTGCCCTTCGTGGAGTTGTCGTACTTGCCGGAGTTGTAGGAGTTGCCGCCAGTTCCCTTCTTGTAATTCTTCTGCTTGGGGCAGTCGGCAATGAAATGACCTGGGTCACCACACTCAAAGCACCCGGATTTTGTACCGTGTCTCTTAAACATTCTCTTATCATAGACATGTCGCACCCGGTTGTTAAACAAGCACAGATCATCATATCCTAGAGTATCAAGTTGTTCCTCGGAGATATACATCAAGGAAAAGGCAATACAACTCATGGCATTAGGATCAGCCGACGGTGTCGCAAGCGCCAGAGTCTTTGAGCTAGAATCAGTGAGATTTGATCTCAACTGAATATCGACCTCTGAGGCCTTGAGCTTACTAAAAAGCTCTGCGATGGTCAAGGTATCATATGATGTGCTCTCAACAATAGACGAGACCTTGATCTCCCAGATCTTAGGGTCCAAGGTATGGAGTACCTTAAGAGCCTGTTCATGATCCGAGACAAGTTGATCACCCTCGGCCTTGTTAACGCGAAGCTTGTTAATGATCGATTGAAAACGACCAAACAAAGCCTCAACAGTCTCACCCGACTTCTGTGAAAAATTTTCATACTCACGCCGGTAGGTCTGATATAGTCCAGCCTTGACCTGAGCTGTCCCCTCATGGTGTGCCTAGAGGGTAGCCCAGATCTCACGAGCAGTGGTGAGATGGCTGACACGCTCAAACTCACTAGGACCTAGACCAGAAAATAAAATGTTCACCGCCTTACTATTATTTTGATGTTGGGTAATTACATTTTCAGCAGTATCCGCAGCAATAGTCGTTATGGTGAAACTAGGATGAACACATATCTCCCATATGTCCGAGCTCTGGCTCATAAGGTATGCTCGCATGCGAGTCTTCCAATAAGTGTAGCCAAAAGCCTATAGGGATGGGATTTTACCAGAAGACGTCATGGTCACTACCTAGGTTTTGAATCGGTTAAGATATTAGAAAAACCTAACCTCGCTCTGATACCACTTGTAGGACCGAAAGTAGCGACCAGAGGGGGCGTGAATGGGCGCCTAAAATTTCTTGCTAAACTATATTTTAATTCCACCACCCAAATGAACTTGACTAGACAAATAATATTTGCAAAGAAAATTTCAGGAATTAAAGTTGTCTAGCTTGAAAATTGACCGGTGTACTAATTAAAGTGATATTAAAAATAATCTAAATAAAAATACTGTAGTAAATAAAAACACCTAGAAAACAGTCACGAAATATTTATATTTCAGTCTAGAAATAAAATACTAATCAAATGAATAAAACATGGATCATTAAAAATTAATTCAGAAATAAACCAAAATAAACCTGAATAAAAATATTACTATGACTAATAAATTTTTCTTTTTATATGAGCAGATAAAAGACACTTAAATAAATAATACGAGATACTAATAATATTCTAGCAGATAGATATTAACTACGATATTACTCAATAGATTAGCAGCTAATTAACAAAAGATAAATATTTAATTTCATAAACAGCTGATAAATAGTAGATTAAACAACTAACTGCATGAGTTAACGTCGCCGCAGAAGATCCAGCGCCACGCGTGCCGTAGCGTGCGTCAAAGTGAATCCCTGCCGCTGCAGGTTTTCTCGCAGCTGGTGCGTGTTCTGATGCCGCACAGAGCAAAAACCACCTCGATAGTCGTGCGCGTGGAGTTGTTTTCGGCTGCTGCTCCTCCTGGTTTTCTCCCTCAGAAAGCACAAAACAGCACTTGCCTTGCCAAAAATCACACGGCGGGACCCACAACACATGGCCCTGGCCGGCCTTGGCTGTTGTGCACCAGGAAGAAGCCGCACGACACTTCAATCAGCAAAGAAAAAAATAGCGATGGAGGGAGAATAGTGACAGCAAAGCGCCCTCGGCAAGGAACAGAAGAATCACGCCGGCGGAAGAAAATCAGTGGAGAAGAAGGAAAAACGTAGAGACGATGGACTGTAGATTGATTATAGATTAATCTGAAAAGAAACAGTCATCTATCCTAAGGGGATAGGGGCCTATTTATAGGCAAATCCTAATACATGAAAAGACTAATTTACCCTCAGGTAAAATAAACTGACTCTAAAATAAATTCCGAAAATTACTAAAATATTTTTAAAAAAAATCACCTGACTCAAATAAAAATATTCTAAACTTAAAAACTAAATATTAATATCCTAAAATCGAATTAATGATAGATTGTCAGTTTTGCGCCGAAACTGACAAAGTGTCCACCGTCTTCGCACCGGGTACCCGGATTGGGCCGACCCGACCTCGCAGCTCCCTCAGCCCGGCAATCGCTCGCCGCCCGTGTACCTGAGTCAAACCCAGTCAACAGACCAGTGGATCATCTGCCGCTCCTAGCCATGTACCCGGATTGGGCCAGCCCGACTCCGCGGCTCCTCTGCCCGGCCGTCGCTCACTGCCCGTGTACCTGAGTCACATGCGCCTCCGACCCGGCAGGTCTTCATCTCTCCCTTCCTTTGACTTCCATTGACAATCACTCATCACATCTGGAATATCAAAACCATATTCTTCAACATGGTTTCTCAAGCGCCGATAGGTGGGGTCGGGGTGTCGGGTGCACGCGGAGGGAGGGGGAGTCACTGACGAGCGGGGTCTGCCTATCAGTGATGGGCACGGGTAGGGAGTGGGCTGGGCCGGCTGGTTGGGGGAGATTGGGGGAGGGAGGCCTGTTACTGTTTAAATACTTTTCTGAATAAATTTAATTGCTGAAATTGGTTTAAAATATTTGGGTTGCTTCCAAGGGAGATAAAATTTGTAAACATTCTCAAAAATATATCTTGGCCTTGGGATCATATACAAAATTTTCTAGCCTTTGGTTTGGACATTTCCTCTAGTTTCTAGTTCATTTAGGCATAAATGGCATTAAATGAATTTCAAAATTAATCATTTCTAGAAAAATATAATAAAATGTAATTTTTATTTCTCTGGAAATTTGGGGTGTTCCATCAAGTCCTTGCAATAATGATTCATACTAAGCTTGATTATTAGTGCAATGGAACTCTAAGCGAGCCGAGGTATCGAAACTCATACCATTAGGTGATATGAGTACCACTCCAACACGTTCGCCATTTTTGCAAGCCGAACCATCAAAGTAAAGTTTCCATGGCACCACTTCAACTAGAGTAACGTCGTTACTCCAATTAACATCTACATGGTGATCAACTATAAAGTTTGCGATAATTTAGAAATTCATAGCATAAGCCCACTTTCTGATTCCCCACTTAGAATCGGCTTTTGCAACATGTACTTTATAACATCGGTCTAACAAGTAACAATATATGTGCTAGATAGAAGATAGTGACAAAGTTTGGTACATTCATAATAAAGTGACAAACATAAATGCTCTAAAAACACGTACCTCATCTCGGCATCCAACAGGCGATGACTCAAGAACGTGATGATGTACTCCTTTCCCTCTACCTCCTGAGTCAACACAACTCCTATCATGCTATCCTCTGTAGCAACGTACAACCAAAACAGAATCTCAGCCTTTGGTACTCTTACCACAGGTGGTGATGACAAACACTCCTTGATTTGATCAAAGGCACGTTGTTGACTTGCACCCAAGTGAATTCAGCCTCGTACTTTAGCCAAAGTATAGGGGCAAAAGCATCAATCTTGCCAGAAAAGTTAGATATGAAGCGACATAAATAATTTACCTTGCCTAGAAACTTCTGCACATCTCTCTTACATATCGACGCTTCACACCCTCTAATATTCTCAAGTCTCTTAGGATCAATTTCATTACCTCTCTCATGAATCATGAATCCTAAGAACTATTCCACAGACACACCAAAAGCACACTTGAGTGGGCTCATTTTCAAGCCATACCGACAGATTATTTCGAAAGCAACTCTCTAACAGGCTAAATGATTACCCATATCATCTGATTTTACTACAACATCATCTATGTAAACTTCTAACATAACTCCTAGCAAGTCATGAAAGATCAAATTCATAGCACGTTTCTATGTAGCGCCGGGATTATTCAAACAAAAAGTCATCACAACCCACTCAAACAAGCCAACAAAACCAAGACATCTAAAGGTTATTTTGTAAACATCTTCTTCAGCCATAAAAATTTGATTGTAACCAGTATTACCATCAAGAAAACTTAGTACCTTGTGTCCTGAAGCATCGTTGATCAACATGCCAGCTATCGGCATGGGATACTCGTCCTTCGGAGTAGCCTTGTTCAAGTCCCTAAAATCAATACACACACGAATCTGGCCACTCTCTTTCTTTTCAACAGACACAATGTTAGCAACCTATTCAACATACCTGCATGGCCTAATAAACATAGCCTTAAGTAATTGTTCTATCTCTTCTTTAACTCAGTCATACATAGCCGAATTAAAGTGATGAGGAGGCTATTTATAAGGCGTAAACCCTAGTTTGATAGGTAGCCGATGCTCCAAAAGCTCGCGGCTAAGTCTAGGCATCCCACTACTCCCATGCAAAGCAATGACCGAAGCAACTTTATTACTTCAGCCTTATCACAAGCTAGAAAATTCTGATTTACAATAGTCATTCTTAGAATAATACCATCTCCTATGCCTACTTCTTCTAAAGGGTTAGCCGACGCAAAACCTTGACCTAACTTTTCTACGTCACTAAAATCTTCATTGTCTTCAACAATACTGTCTTTAGAAGACCGATATTGATCTACACGAGATTGTACCAATCAAGATTGCTTCTACCTAACATGACAACTAGTTTAGAGACAGTCGAGCTACACCAGCTAGCTTTATAGAAATCGGAACGAACCTCCCCTTAGACACACCGAAAAAATCATAGTCTGATAGGTCCCTACCTGACAAACACTCTACCTTATCATGGATGGCATCTATGGACACATCGGCCAAAGAAACATGTGCCGAAGTGTCAGCTGGTACAACCTCCACATCATCGCCATCCCACTAGATCAAACAGTGGTGCAAGGTAGAAGGAATATAGCAATTCATGTGAATCCAATCACACCCAAGCATCACACTGTAGTTACCTTCCACGTCTACCATGAAGAATGCCATAGGAAGCGTCTTGTTGCCCACCGTCAGCTCTAGAGAAAGTACGGCCTTCGCCTCAGAGCTCTCTCCATTGAAGCCGTTCAATGTCAGGTTGGCCTTCATCAAGTCCTCCTCATCCTTGTCGAGCTTCTTCGAAAGAGAGTACGACATTAGGTTGATGGTGGCGACTCTGTCTATGAGCATCCTGGAGATTGGCTTGCCATCGATGTGTCCTCGAATGTAAAGGGGCTTCAAGTTATGAGCTGACTCCTCAGGCTTCTTGAATACAGCTTCATGCGGGCTGAGGTTTAGTTGAGCCACCTCAACCTCATCTTCTGGCAGACCAAACTCAGCGGGAAGCATCACAACAATCACATCTAGCATGTAGTTGTCGTCCAGCATGTCATTATCGTCATCACTTAGAGTGTGTGTTGGTTTGTCCACCGCAATCAGCTTAGGCTTCCATATCTGTTTGGGTACTGGTCGGGGGCTAATCTCCACGAAGATCGTGTCTTTCTCGTCCTCGGCCTTCTATCCTCTCATCTCCTAAGCTCGAATACGTTGCATATGCCTCTTTTGAGACTTGGTGATGCCTAGAGGTGCCCACGAGGGTTGTGGCTTCGTGCCTAGTGCCACAAACTTGCTCATGGAATGTTTGGTCGAATGAGAATTACCCGGATCGGCCTGGACAATCTTGCACTTGGCACGGGGGTCCTTTTGTACGCTTCCAGTCGGACCAGGCCTTGTTGATCGCACGCACATGGTGGGCCGGTCTGACCGGCCAGTGCCGTAGTAGGCTGGTCAGACCGGGATAGTATGGGTAGTCGGACCGGCCCTAGGGCGACGGTCAGACCGACAATGCCCGTCTTATTTGGCTTCTTTGGAACGCATTCGCCTTGCTCCTGAAGGGTCCCCTCGGGTATTGGGATGTCCTGGGAACCCACCTTGACGATGATGGCCTTAGAATCCCTCTGTGATGTGTATTCGTGCTTGTCTCCCTTTTCTCCATGTCGAGGCGGTCATCCCTGCGATGCGATAGAGAATCGACTGAAAACACCGTTTCACACCGTGCTCATCTGTTCCTACATGTTATGAACCTTTGGTGGCACAAAAGGAGCACTCGAGATAAAGTACGGAGGAAGAGGCATCGGTGGCCCGAGGGTCTTGCATACTAGGGACCAAACCAATCTCTCCGCAGAGGGTTCGACCTTGTCTGAGGTCATGGCCGAGTACTGACCTTCTCGACCCTCTTCTGGTGCTACTAAAGCGGCATCTCATTCAACACCTTCAGCTTCTTGTGGGATTTAGCCGAAGATGTTGCATTGGTGTTCACCTTCCAAAGCCCTACTTCGTGATTCTTCGGCACAAGCATTTGCGAGCGAGGTTCTCTAACTATGACCGCTTTACCCTTGGATGACTCAGCCTGCTCGGGCCGAATCAGCACCTTCTTGCCGTCGAGGTCAATGGTGTTCATGGGAATGGGGTCGTGGTCGAGCTTCATCTTGGGACTAGTGTCCAACTTCAATCATCCTTCCTCTATGGCTGATTGATCCTGTCGACAGAAGACATTGCAATCATTAGTAGAATGAGAATGTGAATCATGCCACTTACAATAAGCACGTTTCTTCAAATCGTCAGTAGTGAGAATGATGTAACCCTTTGGCAACCCGAGGAGTTTGCTCTTTGTGGGATCGAAATGGCGACTAGAGGAGGGATGAATAGGTGCCTCGACAAATTCCTACAAATTTGATGGCTTTTTCAAATCACCTAACACTCCTCTAAAAGAACAAATACACCAAACAAATAATTCAAAAAAAATTCTTCTCTGGTCGGACTTTGAGGTGCCGACATAACCTCTCAGTCAGTCAATCAATCTCCGACTTCCCTCAGTCGGTATTTGGTTCTCTGAATTTAAAGACTTGTCGGTTGATGAAACTCAGACTTCCCTTGGTAGATCAATGGACCTCTGACCAAATTCAGAAAACTCAGACAAAACACTAATCACACTCTTGAATACAATTTTGAATCAAATCTCATTCAGTAATGAACCAGCAGAAAAACATACTTCATCAGGAATTTAAAATGATTGTCTGGTTTGGCAAGAAAGGTATTTCTAGTAATCAGAAATTACATTCAGAACTTGCTAACAATTTGGCTTGGATGAAATTGAATAGTGCTAGCTCTAGTAGCTGAAACTGGACGATGAACAGGATAAATTCCCACAAATAAGACAAAGATGGGTTTAATTTTTTCTGTACCATTACAATTTTTATGGTTTGTCAATATGCCATTGGTGTGTCACTGACAGATAGGACCCACCACAGGTACTGACAATAGCATATAGGTAATTTCTGAAAATTATAATGGCATGCAAGTTGATGTAGAGGTATTAGTTGAACAACACTATTCAAGTAATTGCAAAATAGATATGGTCAAAAGAGACACACAAGGCTACTTTGTCAACATTACCCAACATGTCGTGGAATCCTGTTTCCGATAAAACTTATGTGCATGACAATGGAAAGATGAAATTGATTCAGCAAAAAACAGAACAGACAAAAAGCAGTACTATAGTTAAATCAGCTGAGTTGAACTGCTTAGATGCAGTATAGATTTAGAACTGTGATGAAATTCAACTTTAACAAGTAATCTCCAATCAGCACAAAGATTAAGGTAATATGTGTTCAGCAGTATTCAATTAGCAAAAAAAATTGATCAACATGTTTACCCCTCAACCAGAGCTACAAAACATTCCTGAAGAACTAATGACATTACACTTGGATCACTTGATGAAACAATTGGCACCACAATGCACAGAAATTGTGAACTAGATGCTGACCTAAGTAGTGCTGAAATACACAAAAACTGCTAGTGACAAAATGCAGCAAACAGAACCAAAAACTCAGGCTAGAAGCTCTGAATCAGTGCAGTGCTTGGCAGTGATTTCTAGTGCAAGACAGAGATTAATTATGAGAACCATCAAATAAACTTTGCAAGCTCAATCTATAGTAATGGAACAACCTTGATGTAAAATAGTACCTAAATACTGTAAACAGTAAAGCCACTTGGTAAACAAAATTAGAAAGATCAAATGCCAAACTCAGAATATAAAGCTTCTTTCTAAACATTCAGCCTCAAACTATTCAGCCAAAGTTCAAGTGTAAATCAACAAGGAACAACTCATGTACCAGGTATGAATGATTAGTGGTTTGCCATTTAATCACGCAAAACAATAATAGATGAGGAACAAGCATACCAATAAACAAATACTCAACCCTCAAAAGTTCAGCCAAAAAGTTTCTCTAGAAATCTTGGAAAAACTCAGAATGAAACTATTTAAGAACATCTGGCACTCAAGGTAATCAAGAACATGAAGCACTCTAACATGCCATTAGCACAATACAGGAGCGACTACAGACTTTCTTTGTCGTGCTCTAGCCAGGACATGGTTCATCAATGATGAACAAATCAAGAGTGTTCCTGGCCATGCTCTGATTGTGATCTTGAATCTCAGCAACCAGGGAAAAAATCTCATGTCTGTAGAAGAAAACAGCAGCAAGCACTTGCAATTCCAGAACCGAAATCACAGAGAAAATACAGTATACTACTTCAGCAGAACCAAAAATACTAGAAGCATATCAAGCCTGATTGCCAGAATTAATCAAATCAGATGATGAACAGGAAATACCTTGCGTTGGAGAAGGAACTTACAGTTATAGCTTTGAAGACAGGAGTGACAATCCTGGAAGAAAACCGTAGAGGCAGATGTGCTTGGCTGCTACAACGATGGCTAAAGGATTACGAGCTACAGTGTTGCGCTGCTCAAAACAGAAAAGAGAGGCAAGAGAAGAATCTAGAATTGTATTGCTCTTTCAATCCTTTTTAGCCCCAAAATTTCTCAAATGACAGCCACATCTTCAGCACCCAAAAAAAAATTACAGACACACCTCTCTCTAATCCCCTAGGCACGAGGTCCTTTATATAGGCAAGCCCATCAAAATATTCCCCAAAATGTCGTTAGGGTAAATGCCATTAGGGTAAAAAGACCAAGTATTTACCTAATTGACATTGTGTATTTTTAGAATAATTAATTCAGAAAAATACACAAAGGTATACTACTAATTTATTACATCATTGACCCTATTCTTTTAATACTTTTTAGAATTGAAAATTCTGAAAAATACTAATAGATTACACTTAATCTAGACGACTAAACTGAAAATTAAACTCCTAATTACTGGAATTAAAAAAATTTCTGATATTACGGTTTTCAGCAAAAACCAACAAAGCCTCCTCGATCACCGACATGTGACGCCAATCCGCTAACTCGACCGCCAGCAAGTCTCTCCCGATCTCGATCCCCTCGAGCCACCTTATCACTTGCACTGGCCTCCCTTTCGCTGACTTGGTCGTCACGCTATCTTGACCATCCGTCCATCTATGTCTTTCTCTATCTTCTCGTGCACTCCTGAGATCATGTCCAACTTCACCCGGCCTCCTTGATCCTCTGGCATCGAGCTACCAGCTTGACCTTTGATCACCCGCCGTTGATAGTTGGTTATCATCTCCACCCTGCACACATGAGACAAGCAAAAACAAGAAAAGCGACGCACACCGATCCCCTCGGCATACACTCTCAACTCACACATCGATCCCATTGATGCAAGCAAACCACCACTCACTTATCACTCCAAATTGATCAACCTTGTCAATCACTCATCACAAAGACAAAAACTACAGTGCAACCTCACTTGGTTTCACAATATCCCCCTTGATGAGTGGATTGACAACTCCAAAAAGAAACATGATGAAAGTTTCAAGTTCAGCGCACAAGTGACCATAAAAACTCAAAAAGTGCCAAAACATGTCACTTGCTAAAATATATCCCCTTTGGAAAAAAACTCATGCAAAGCATTCACCCTATCTTTGGCAAAAACATCAATGCATCATGAAAGCCATTACTCCCCCTTAACCAAGCAAATACATCATGTAAACCATTTCTCCCCCTTTTGCAATGCAAGCATCAAGGTGATAAAAATGATGCAAAAGGGGGAGTGTAAATGCAATCTTCTAAAACATGAGCAACTCCAATTATAGTACAAACAAGCCTTTGCCTTGAATATTGTCTAAAAGTATTGTATGACAATCTTAGTTGAATACCATCTAAACAAAAGCATGAGCAAGCATTTTCATATTTTTGCAAATAAAAGCATCACTACTCATACTAGCATACTAGACATGGCAAGGCATGAGATGCAAAAGCTAACAAATACTAACCAGATAAGCATATCCCACTACAAGGAGTAAAATCAAGTAGTACCCAAGACCAACTGGCCGATCTACATCAAGTCCTGGAGAGGGCCAGAAAGTATGGACTAAAAATGAACCCTGAGAAGTGCGCCTTTGGTGTATCGGCGGGAATATTTCTGGGCTTTATTGTGCATGAAAGAGGGATTGAGATAAGTCAGCACAACATTGAAACAATCAAGAACAGCCAACCCCCTACCGATAAAAGCATGTTGTAGTCAATGATTGAGAAGATATATTTTTTGAGAAGATTCATAGCTAATCTCTCAAGAAAAATACAACCATTCACTCTACTGTTCAAGTTGAAGCCTCACCAAGAATTCATATGGGGAGAAAAGCAGCTGTTGGGGGAAATTACTTCATTTCCAGGACTTAAAGGTTAACCCTCCGAAGGCTCTAAGAAGGTCCCAAGGATGGTCGACTAAAATGCTCGATGATACGTCAGCACGGTCGAAGGGTGTCACGATGCGAAGTCTCGGAGGACCCTCCGAAGGGAGAGAGGAGGCTTCGAAGCAGGAAGACGTGACTGATTGGATGCCCTGCTTATCCATCTACCCTGCAGCACTTTACCGTGTATAACCTTGTTTATAATACTGAAGGTCATTTGTAATATAAGGGTAAATAGGTCTATTCCTTAAAGCTTTTCTCCCTATAAATACCCCCCATTGTACCTTGTAAGAAGGATCCAGAACCAGTGGTTCAAACACACATATTCGGACCTCTTGAGTTGTTATCCTTTACGGAGGCTCAAGTTTGTCCTAAAAGCACAAACCTCTTGTTTGTTTGTTCTTAACTGATAAGAACCTGTTGGTGTAACTTTTACGCCAACAGTTGGCGCCGTCCGTGGGGATCCAAGTTCTAAAAGCTTGTTCTCTACTGCTGACTGCACTCTGAAGAAAACTTACGGGGGGAGCCTCGGAATCCTGAGATTCCGCGCACCCTTCAGTTAAGGGCTTCTTAGTGCAGCCCGAAGGCCTTCCCTCGACCCCCTCGAGTCGTTCGAAGCTTTCCATTTCCAAGACACCTCATCGACTAACCATGCCTCCGAAGCGTGGTCAAGCTACAGGTCCCCTTCGAAGGTCCCCTCGGACCAACGGAGCAGGACCCTCAGCTAATCCGACGGTTCCTGCCGGAACCGATGGGCGTCGAGCGCCCCGGGGCCCTCTACCCCCCCTACAATGCTTCAGACCGACTACGCAGCAAGCCAAGACCCTGAAGTTCCCTCCGACGAAGACGAAGGCCCTCCCGAAACCGAGGCTACGCAGCTAGCCAGGCTTCAGGAGGAGGTGTCCAGATGGAGGCAGGAAGCCGCCGACAGACTCCGCACTCAAGCTTCCACTGAAACTCCAAGAGGGCCTCCAGACGATGGAGGCCACAACCCCCCAGAAGTTATACAAGTCCAAGAAGAGGCCGAGAATGCGTCCTTCGACAATGAGTCTCCATTGCACCCTGATCTGCAGAGAGTGCCTTTCGACCCCAAGTTCAAGGCCTCGAAGCTGCACAAGTACTCCGGGGGGTCGGACCCCGGGGAGTTCGCCCGCTCGTACGCCCTAGCTATAGAAGCAAGCGGAGGGGTACGAAGCACCATGGCAAAATGCTTCCCACTTGCTCTCGAAGGTGTGGCGCTCCGGTGGTTCTGGTCCCTAAAACCAGGATCGATCAAGTCATGGGAACTACTCAAAAAGAAGTTCGTGAGCAACTTCCAAGGCACTTTCGTGGCCCCAATGTCCACGGGAAGTTTGTTCCAAGTAAAGCAGCGGGAGGGAGAAACCCTCCGAGAATACTTCACACGCTTCGCCCACACCAAGTCACAGATCAAGGGCCTTACTACCTCTTCGGTAGTTGATGCTGCCCGAGAAGGGGTGCTGAACCCCGACCTCCTCAGCAAACTCCACCGGAAGCCGGTAACATCCGTAGCACAGCTCATGGCATACTTCGAGCAATATGCCAAGGCAGAGGAAGGATGCCTTCGGCGAGCTGAGGCAGCACTACCCACCCTCCGGGAAGTCAAAAGGGAGCCAGAGGCCACCGCTCCACCACAACCTCCACAAGACAGCCGCCCTAGCGAGTATAGGCGAGGAAAAAAGCATTTCCGTTCGGAAGTTCTAAACATAGCACCTTCAGCTTCGAAGGCACCAGCCAGTTTCCAGCAGGTAAAAAATTTTAAGGCTGGGCCGTCAGTACCTCAAGAAAGGGTGCCGGGAAGGCGCCAGAGTCATTTTTGCTGCGTGCATGGCGATAATAGAAGCCATGACACGAAGGACTGCAAGACAATATTGACCCTTCGGGGTGAATACATTGACCGAAATACCAGGAGAGGTACTTCGGACCGAGCTCCACCTGCGGCACGATCGGAGCCTGTTCAAGCTGTGGCCCGAGCCGGTGCCCTCAAAGCCCCCATACGGCTACCGGTGGCCAGTATTATGCCACCACCAAGGCACGAAGATCCGCAAGACCGCGGCAAGAGAGTGGTCCTACCCATCTCCGGAGGAGGGACCCTCGGCAGCATGTCCAAGAGACAGCGCCGTGAGTACGTCCGTGAAGTTGGGCACATTGGGACTTCAAGTTCCGCTGAAGGGATGCCAGAATGGTCCCGTGTACCCATCTCATTCACAGCCAGCGATGCAGTAGGGGTGAAGTTTCCCCATGCTGACCCATTAGTCATCTCTGCCGATATAGCAGGGGCTGACGTTCGGAGGATCCTAGTGGACGGTGGAAGCTCCGCAGACATACTCTTCGTTCAAGCCTTCGATCAGATGTGTATACCCCGGAAGCATCTACTCCCTGCAGCCCGGCCACTTCAAGGCTTCTCAGGACCGCCTCTCGATGCCCTCAGCCAAATAGGCCTCGAGGTTGCCTTCGGAGAGGGGCCGCTGGCCCGAGTAGAGGAGGTGATTTTCGACGTGGTGGATGCCCCCTACGCCTACAATGCTATCTTCGGACGAGGGATGTTAAACCAATTCGGGGCTATAGCGCATCACAACTACCTTTGTCTCAAAATGCCCACTCAAGGTGGAGTGCTCACTATTTCAGGAGACCAAGCTGTAGCCAGAAGGACAGAATATGGCCACGGGCAGCCATTGGACCCTCGACAAGTGCATAATGTGGCGGAGAGCGCCAAAGAAGTACCAGAAGCCTTGAGCCCCCCGAAGGGATCCTCGCTCAAACCAAGCCCGGAGGGTGATGTCGAGACAAGAATAATCTCAGAAGACGGCAAAGAGTACCCAATAAAATTCGGCAAGGGGCTATCTCCGGAGATAACCGCCTCGTTAGAAGAAGTCGTCAAGAAGAATCTAGACATGTTTGCTTGGACCGACGAAGATATCACGGGGGTCGACCGAAGCATCATCGAGCACAGTCTACTCGTCAACCCGAAGGCCAAGCCAGTGCGCCAGGGGCTCCGAAAGCTATCAACAGAAAGAGCAAATTTAGCCAAGGCCGAAGTGGAAAAATTGTTAAAAGCTGGCATTATCAGGGAAGTGGCCCATACCGAGTGGTTGGCCAACCCTGTTTTTGTAAGGAAGAAGGATTCCAGCAAATGGCGCATGTGTATTGACTTCACATCACTAAATAAAGCATGCCCGCGAGACCCCTACCCAATGCCCCGAATAGATCAATTAATAGATTCCACAGCCGGCTCCGAACTATTAAGCTTCCTCGATGCATACTCCGGGTACCATCAAGTATGGCTGAAGCAAGAAGACGAAGCCAAGACAAGTTTCATAACTCCTTCAGGAGTATTCTGCTATGTAAGAATGCCGTTTGGTTTACGGAATGCCGGAGCCACATTTTCTCGCTTAATAGCTAAAGCTTTAGGCCATCAGATAGGCCGCAATGTCGAAGCCTACATGGACGATATTGTAATAAAAAGTGCTCAAAAGCATCAGCATAGCATAGATTTAGATGAAACTTTTGAGAGCCTCCGAGCATGTGGAGTACGCCTCAATCCCGAAAAATGTATATTCGGGGCACAAGCAGGGAAGCTGCTAGGGTACTTAGTTTCGAGCAGGGGGATCGAAGCCAGTCCAACACAAATAAGTGCATTACAAAGAATGGCTCCACCTGAGAATTTGAAGCAAGTACAGAAGCTAGCAGGAAGGCTAGCAGCACTCAGCAGGTTCCTGTCCAGATCGGCAGAGCGAAGCCTCCCAATTTTCAAGGCACTCAAAGGCTCCGAAAGCTTCAGCTGGACGCCGGAGTGCCAAAAGAGCTTCGAAGAGATAAAAGCCTACCTTGGAACATTATCAACCTTAACTGTTCCTCTTCCAGGGGAAACATTGCTTTTATACCTTGCAGCGACAGGATCAGCAGTAAGCGCAGTATTGGTCCGAGAAGTCGAGCTCAAAGACAAGATGGTACAAAACCCAGTTTATTTTGTCTCGGAGGCATTATCAGGAGCCAAGATCAGATACTCCGAGCTTGAAAAGTTTGCTTATGCTTTAGTAATGGCCTCGCGGAAGCTAAGGCATTATTTCTTGGCGCATAACCTTATTGTCCCTACATCGTATCCTCTTGGAGATATGCTCCGAAACAAAGATTCCACAGGCAGGGTTGGAAAGTGGGCAGTCGAGTTAGCACCCTTCGAAATCTCCTTCACAGCAAGGACGGCCGTTAAATCTCAAATTATAGCAGATTTCGTAGCAGAGTGGACTCCATCTGCAGTATGGACTCCGGAAGAACCCTCCGACGGTTTCTGGACAATATTCTCTGACGGGGCCTATCAAGCATCAGGTGCCGGAGCAGGGGCAGTAATCTTCTCACCATCAGGACAAAAGGCAATGTACTCTGCAAGGCTTAACTTTCGAACCACTAATAACGTCGCCGAGTATGAAGGAATCTTGCTAGGCCTCCGAAAGGCTAAAGCACTCGGAGCTACAAGGATAATGATCAAGACAGATTCCCAAGTCGTCGCGGGACATATTGATAAAAGCTTCCAAGCAAAAAACCCACATCTCGCGCAATACCTTCAAGAAATCCGCAAGGCAGAAGCAACATTCAAAGGGTTTACAGTTCGAAGCATACCGCGAGCAGAAAATCAACTTGCAGATATTCTTGCAAAGGCCGCAGCAGGAGCAGTAGACCTCCCGGAGGGCGCTTTCTATGAAGAATTAGAGCAGCCAGCAGCTGACCAAATACCCTCGTCAGAAGTAATGTGTATTGAAGCTACGGATTGGCGAACTCCAATAATAACTATGTTGCAGGGTAGCAATGACCCTCCGGAAGGCCCAGAAGCTCGAAGAGTGCAAACGAGAGCTCGAAATTACAAACTTATTGGGGAAGTACTATATAAAGCCGGAGTATGCTCACCACTGCTTCGATGCATCTCTCAACCTAAAGGACAAGACATACTTCGAGGCATCCACGAGGGGCTGTGTGGAGGTCATCTAGCTCCCAGAGCACTAGCAGGCAAGACGCTCCGGCAAGGTTTTTATTGGCCGACGATCGTCAGAGACGCCGAAGACCTAGTTCGGACATGCCAAGGCTGCCAATGGATGGGCCGAAGGAGCCATCGCCCGCCAGCTCAACTTCAAGTTATTGCCTCGGTATGGCCGATGGCTAGATGGGGCATGGACCTCATAGGCCCTTTCCCACCAGCGAAAGGCGGATTGAAATTTGCGGTCGTAGCAATAGAATACTTCTCAAAATGGGTGGAAGCAGAACCGCTAACAGCCATCACATCAAAGAATGTGCAAAGGTTCTTCTGGCAGAATATTATATGCAGGTTCGGAGTCCCCAGAGAATTAACGGTGGATAATGGGACACAGTTCGAAGCTGATACCTTTCAAACATTCTGTGAAGAACTGGGCATTAAGCTATGCTTCGCAGCAGTGCGACATCCGCAATCCAACGGAGCCGTCGAGCGAGCCAACGGGAATATCCTCTCCGGGTTAAATCGCCGAATCGTCGGGTTGGCCAAGGGCCTATGGGTCGAAGAGCTACCCAAAATTTTATGGTCTATCCGAACCACGCAAACTAGATCAACCGGCTTCACGCCATTCAGATTGCTCTTCGGAGACGAAGCCATGACCCCTACGGAGCTCAAAGGGGAGTCACTTCGCGTAATTCAACACGAAGACGAAGATGATCGGAGTGCTTCAATAGACTTGTCGGAAGAAACAAGGCTTCGAGCTGTCGCCAACCTGACGAAGTACCAAGAGCACACAAAGACATGGTATGACCCGAAAGTCAAATTAACTGAGTTAAAACCAGGTCATCTAGTATTACGAAATGTAATAGCTCCGGGGAAGCTAGGAAACAAATGGGAAGGACCATATGTTATCTTACGCTCAGGTCGCCCCGGCTCGTTTAAATTAGCTAATTTAGAAGGAGAAGAGTTGAAACATGCGTGGCATGCGGAGCACCTTAAGAGATATTATGCTTAAGGCTTCCTTGTAATCACTTGTAACACTCCTTTTATAAATAAAGCTAAGGGGTTGAGATTTGTTTTGCCCTTCGAACATCCCACCCTCCGGATGGACGCATTCGAAGGTCGGTGATGCAAGCAGAGCCAAGCATTTTTCGGAAAAACCCAAGGGGCTTGCTATGAACCATTGGTTCAGTGGCTCCGCCAACCTACGGATTCCAGGCTCCGGCTTGTTAGGATCCGTAGAAGAGTCTAAGGACTTTAAACAAGACAGAATTTCAAGCCTCCGGGTGCGAAGTATCTGTAAAAGAGCCGTAGGTGGCCAACCTACGGATTCCAGGCTCCGGCTTGTTAGGATCCGTAGAAGAGTCTAAGGACTTTAAACAAGACAGAATTTCAAGCCTCCGGGTGCGAAGTATCTGTAAAAGAGCCGTAGGTGGCCAACCTACGGATTCCAGGCTCCGGCTTGTTAGGATCCGTAGAAGAGTCTAAGGACTTTAAACAAGACAGAATTTCAAGCCTCCGGGTGCGAAGTATCTGTAAAAGAGCCGTAGGTGGCCAACCTACGGATTCCAGGCTCCGGCTTGTTAGGATCCGTAGAAGAGTCTAAGGACTTTAAACAAGACAGAATTTCGAGCCTCCGGGTGCGAACTATCTGTAAAAGAGCCGTAGGTGGCCAACCTACGGATTCCAGGCTCCGGCTTGTTAGGATCCGTAGAAGAGTCTAAGGACTTTAAATTTTTGTCTGCTCATCGATGGTGACATGTGCAAAAATTCGAAGCATGCAGGTGCTCGGGCAATCATTGTGCCTAGCGAACCCTTATATAAGATAAAAGCTCCGCCACCCACAAGGGGGGTAGGAGGGTAGGAGTCACACAGCATACTGTCGAAGCATTCCACATTAAAATATTACATTCATACATCAAGAAAAATTGTTATCTAAACCCAAATAAAAATGGAGACCCTTTCGACCCCTAGAGCTACCCCTGCGGCTACTTTGCCCTTCGGAGCTTGAAGTCTTTTTAGGCCGGGAGCTTCTCTTTTTCTTCGAGGCTCGCAGTTTCTTCTGCTCCTCCTGAAGTTCGGCCCACGTCAAGAGCCTTTCGGAGCCGGCCTCGGCAAGGTTTCCAGCTTGATACTCCGAGTCGGACCAGTCAACAGGCTCGGAGGACGAAGACCCCTCTTCCTTTTCTTCCTCTTTAATATAAGACAAAACATCCCTTCGTACTTCAAGGGTAACTTCCCCCCCGTCTCCGCGAGGAACAGAAAAGCGAGAGCGGCGATAAGGCCTCAAACTCTCAAGAACTGCCCACTCCTTTCGAAGCTCGGCAGTAGTTTCCAAAAGTACGAAGTCAGGGCTCGAAGGGCATGACAGAACCTAAAAAAGAGAAGAACACCCAAGACAAGTACTGTTTATAACTTTCTCATTAATTAAACAAAGTTTACAAGACAACAGGTACACAACAACCCTACGCAGCTAGACCTGCGGGTCGGTTGGCGGAGCTGGGACCGAAGGCGCTGGCGAAGTCGGGAGTGGTGGCTTCGCCTGAGCTTGCTTTTGCCGGCGGGCCTCGTCGATCCAAGCCTTAGCAGCAACCTTGTGGTCCGCCTTCCATACTGATCGGAAAGCTTCCCACGCCGAAGCCACCTCCGAAGACGGCCGCAGCAGGTCATCATCCGCGAAGCCTCCAGGAGACGAACCACCAACCGAATCGAGGGGAATCCGAAGAGTTTCGAGGTGGCGAAGAACCCCGATGCCGACGCACTGTCCGGAGATCTCTCCGTACCGTACCCCGGAATTCTTCATCAGCGACGAAGCTACCTGGATCCTCGTCAGCTTCCGGTCGAGCGGCTCGAAGGTTGCAGCAGAGGTCGAAGGGCACATGGTGCCAAAGTACTCTAACGTACCCTGAAGAGCTTCCAAGGTACGGTCAGCAGTACTGGAATTCTTTCTATCCGCTACTTCCAGGCTTGCAACCGTTGCGTCCAACGCGGCCACCCGGAGCATCAGGGAACTCTTCTGAGCCATTGCCTGGCTAAGAGCCCCTTGAAGTTCCACCAGATGTCCGTTCGAAGCAGCCACATCCTGGCGAAGCTTCTCGACCTCCGCACGGAGAACCACTCGTTCAGCTTCGGCTTCTTCGGCATGAGAGCGGAGGGCTTCAAAGGCTTCGTCAGACGCGGCCTTGGCCTTCCGTTCTTCCAAGAGTTCCTCATTCAGCCGGAGAGACCTCCCGGTGGACTCATCAAGGGCTGTTTGAAGGGCTGTAACCTTCCGGTTAAGTCGGTTAATTTCGACCTCACTGGAAGTCGCTGCCGCTCTAGCAAGGGCGAATTGCTGCAAGGAAAACAAGGTAAGTGCTAAAGAAGCTTTGACCATTAAAATACAGCAACTGCGGTGTCTTTTTCATACCTGAAGGGCAGCCCTTTCGAGGGCCGTGTTGAGGCTCGAAGCCCTAACTTCGCTCAAAGCGGAGATCAACTCCGAATTGGCAATATCCTGGCTTTTCTCAGCCAGGGGCTCCAGTAGCCTTCGAAGGCCGCTCCGATGCTCCAAGAAAGGAGCCAGAAGAGGGAGCCAAGACAAGGCTCGGGCGTCGTCCTCGGCAGCCTCGTCCTCTGAGTTGCCGACGGAGGGCGCCGCTTGGTCAACCCGAAGGCCCAAGCTGGAAATACTCTTACCCCTCCCCGGCACAAAAGGGGGAGAGGCAAGAGCATCTTGACCTTCGGCCGCCACATCTCCGGCTGGAGCCACGTTGTCGGAGGCGCCGTCAGTAGTCGAGGTCGCCACAGCCGGAGCCAATTCCGTCCCAGGGAGCACATCGTCCGCTCCGAAGGATACGTTCTCTGCCACCGGGCTCGGAGCCCCCAGGGGAGCCGGAGGGTCCGCCCGGGTGACTGTCTCCGAGGAAGTAGGGACGTCGGGCACCACCGAGGCCTCGATACCCGAAGAGGTACCTGTTTCAAATATCAAGGTTAATTAACATATTCTACAGATAGCAAGCGAATGCCGATGAAAAAAGAAAGAGCTCTGGGAAAATACCTCCAAAAGCCGCTTGAGGAAGGATCGCCGGATCCTCCAGGACTTCGTACATCCGGAGGATGTTGTCGAAGTCATCCCCCGAAGCCCTGACCTCGGTTTCGTCCGTCGGGGCCACAACCTCCGCAGGAACCCCTTCGGGTGCAGGCAAGTCGGGGGTAGAGTTTGACTCTACTTGCATGTTGACAGGCGCAGGAGGAGTCAGTAGGGTTACATTAACATTCTCCCTGTCGGGGAGGTTTGTGGGGACCTCCCCCATGTCTTCGTCGATCAGAAGGTAATCTTCGAAAGCCTTCGCTGTGGCGCCCCCGGAGTCTTCTGTCTCTTCGGGAGTTGGGCTCCGCTCGTCCGGCGACGAAGAAGACGAAGCAGGCGTCAAGTGAGAAGGCTGCTTCACCGCCCTCTTCTGAGCAGGTTGCTTGCCAGCTTTTTTAGAGGGCTCGGCCGCTGCTTTCCGCTTGCGAGCCGCCGCTCCAGCCGGGGCGAAGTCGGGAAGCTGCGGGGGCTCCATGCCGAGGGCTCTCCACACCCTGTTTGAGCGCTCCCAACTCCCTACCAGTTCCAGCCTCCTCTGCCTCTCGGCTACCGAAGGGGCTCCGAGAATTCGCTCGGTAGCCCGGACTATGTCGTCCGGAGCTAAGGCCAGAGGCGCCGCTGAAAAGAAAAAGTATAAGAAGCATAAGTATAATTAATGTGTCCACATAAACTAATGCTGCAGGAGAAAGGCGTACCTATGTTTCGGAGGTCCCCCTCCGAGGCTCGCGGGATGGAGATTGGCCAACTAGCTCCGAGGGGTGAGATCCGAAGGCCTACGAACTCTTCGGCCAAGTCTCGCATACTCATGCGACGAGCCACTGAAGCCAGCAACCCTAGCCTCGTCGTGAGCAGGCTAGGGTTCGGGGAGATATCCGCTTCCTTCCGAAACCAGATTTCTTGAAGAGGGCCCGAAAGGGGGGAGTCTTCTCCTACTTCGGCGTAAAACCACCGAAGTATCCAATTTGTATACCATCGATCGTTTATGGCCTTCGCAGGGAAATGAAGAGCGTGCTCCCGCCGTAGCTGAAAATTGACACTGCCGAAGGCCACTGTCACCTTCGAGTCTCCAGGCCCATCTTGAGGCTTCGGCTGGCAGATAGCTTCGTGGGTCGCTGCGAAGATCTCGGAGCGCCCTTCACACCCCTCCGCCTGAAGAGCCCACTCGAAGACGGCCAGGCGGATGATTGCGTTGGGGGACAACTGAGGCAGGGTAATGTGGAACAGGTCTAGTACCTCTGCCAGAAAATCCACGGCTGGTAGCCCCAGGCCAGCTTCGAAGAACGCCTCGAAGACTACCACTTCTCCGCGCCGAGGCCGTGGAGTCGACTCTGTCCCGGGAACACGAGTCCTCATTCCGGCTCCCAACTTCCCGTCTACTGCCTCTTCGATGGACTCCGCTGTGCTCACTGACTGACCAATGACGAAGCTCTGGGCCATCTTCTTCTTGGAGGGCGGACGGAGCGCCCGAGGGTTCTTGGGCCAACCACCGCCCGGGCCCCCCGCCATTGCCGTGGCTGCTGATGCCACCCATGCCTGCCGCTGCGCCAGAGTGTTGGCCGCCAAGGGAGTGGTGTGGCTGGTTCTCGCCATTACGCTCAAGTGCTCGAAGGGGCAGAAGGTTGAGGGGAAAGGTGAATTGCAAGAATGGTGAATGCGGTAAAAAACTTCCAGTAATCCCTTTCTCCCCCTTTTATAACCGCACGACCTATACTGCTCTTCGAGGAGTTTCACACTGCAGGTTCGGCTTCCGTCGCCGACAGGTGGGGCTGGTAATGGGAACGGCGTGCAACCGCTGAAGAAATCGACCGTTACTTCTTTTTTACAGAGGGTAACGGCTATTTGCGCCGTAACGGTCATATTGACGGTACCCCACGACGTTCACACTTCGTAACCGCCTCCACGACGAAAGACACTTCGTAACCGCCTCCACGACGAAAGACACTTCGTAACCGCCAGCACGACGTTCACACTTCGTAACCGCTCTCGTAACACTCATGCTCCGAAGCCATGCTGCTCCAGGGAGTTTTCCCACTATTCCAAAATTCGGAGACGAATGTTTTAAAATATTAGGCTTAATATCCTGGGCTAAATCATAGTATCTTCGCATTCCCTTTAAGTCTCAGAAACTAAAAATGTTCCTTTCGTATACTGCCTTCTTCCTAAAAAATAGGTTATCTACAGAAAGGCGTATTCGAGGGGCTACTGTTGGGGGAAATTACTTCATTTCCAGGACTTAAAGGTTAACCCTCCGAAGGCTCTAAGAAGGTCCCAAGGATGGTCGACTAAAATGCTCGATGATACGTCAGCACGGTCGAAGGGTGTCACGATGCGAAGTCTCGGAGGACCCTCCGAAGGGAGAGAGGAGGCTTCGAAGCAGGAAGACGTGACTGATTGGATGCCCTGCTTATCCATCTACCCTGCAGCACTTTACCGTGTATAACCTTGTTTATAATACTGAAGGTCATTTGTAATACAAGGGTAAATAGGTCTATTCCTTAAAGCTTTTCTCCCTATAAATACCCCCCATTGTACCTTGTAAGAAGGATCCAGAACCAGTGGTTCAAACACACATATTCGGACCTCTTGAGTTGTTATCCTTTACGGAGGCTCAAGTTTGTCCTAAAAGCACAAACCTCTTGTTTGTTTGTTCTTAACTGATAAGAACCTGTTGGTGTAACTTTTACGCCAACAGCAGCAAAATTCATTCGACGAGATTAAAGAGTACTTAGCCTCACCGCTAGTGCTGATGCTGCCACAAAAAGGATCCAGTTCAGGCTATATTTGTCAACCGATGATCAAGTCATCCGATCGGTCCTAGTGCATGAGATTGATAAAAGAGAAAGGGTAATTTTCTATCTCAATAGAAGATTACTAGACGTCGAGACCCGATACCCCACAGTGGAGAAACTCTGTTAATGCCTCTACTTCTCATGCACCAAACTAAGACATTACCTGCTGTCATCAGAATGCATGGTGATATGCAAGGTCGATGTCATTAAGTATATGCTATCAGCCCAGTGTTGAAAGGGCGTATTGGAAATTGGGTCCTCTCTCTCACTGCATTTGACCTCCGGTATTAATCAGCTAAGGCAGTAAAGAGACAAGAGATAGCCAATTTCATAGTTCAGCACAGATATGAGGCAGCGACTCATGTTGAGTCGACACCACAGACTTTATTCTTCGACGAATCAGTGTGTCGGCATGGATTTGGTATAGGCCTAGTAATTGTCTCCCCTCATAGGCATCATATGAATTCGTGTACACCATCAAACGTTTCTCCACCAATAATCAGGTCGAGTACGAAGCTGTATTGAAAGAGTTGCAATTATTGGAAGAAGTGGGCGCCGATACGATAGAAATCATGGGAGACTCTCTGCTTGTAATGAGGCAGCTGTTAAGCGAGTATGAGTGCAAGGACGGTATGTTAAAAGATTATCATAATCAATGTCAGTCCATAATATCAAGCTTCTAAAGCGTAACTCTTACTCAAATCCCGAGGGAGCAGAACTTAGAAGAAAATGACTTGGCCCAGACGACATCAGGATACAAGCTACTGGCTAGGTCGATCGAGGTAGAAGTCGCGGAGATAGAAGACAATGATTGGAGGTAAAATATCATTCATTACTTGAAAATTACTTCGACATCGGCACCAAGAAGACTCAAGTATCGAGCGACGATATACGTTCTGCTCTGCAAAGACTTGTACCATCGGACGACCGATGGGGTTCTCCTTAAATGCATAAGTATCGAAGAAGTCAAGATGGTGATGTGTGAGGTACATGATGGCATATGCGGAACACACACATCAGCCCAGAAAATGAAATGGTTGCTTCAGAGGCAGGTTACTTTTGGTCAACTATGGTGGAGGATTGCATAAAATATTATAAAGGATGCCAAGATTGTTACAGGTTTGGGGCTATTCAGAGGGCACCAGCATTAGCAATGAACCCGGTAATTAAACACTGGCCCTTTAGAGGGTGGGGCATTGATATGATCGGCCAAATCTACCTAGCGTCAAGCAAAGACATAAGTTCATATTAGCAACCACTGACTACTTCACAAAATGGGTAGAGGTCGATCACTCAAAATGGTTACTTCTATCGATGCCATTGAGTTCATCGGAGAACATATTATATATCGTTTTGGGATTCCACAGACCATCACCACAGATATAGGGAAAATCTTCGTGTTAGAGGAGTTACAACAATTCACAGGTCAATGGTGAAGATGAAGCGTCCAACAAGAGTTTGATCAAGTTAATAAAACGTAAGATCAACGAGCAACCGAAGCATTGGCATCGGTCTCTATCAGAAGCACTCTAGGCTTATCAGGACCTCGACCGAATCCTCTAGTCAATGCAGCAAGTCCGATAAAGCCTCTATTACTTTGGGAGTCAGTGGAGTGAGAGTTGACGGAGCAACAACCTCATCGGCATCAAGATATGGGCGGATGTCGAAAGGAAACTGTTGGGTGAAGGTCTAGAAAAAGAAAAAGGTTAGATAGATAAAGGGAGAAGCATGCTAGCATAAACATGAGGGCACTTACGTCAGATGGCCTAGTTGTAGCTTCACTCTCTACCATGGAGACCAGGAGGGTAGGCGAGTGCTCCTCATTGGGCTTGTCCTCCTCGAGCGTTGGTTGTGCCCAAGGCTGGTGGCGGTTGCATGAAAGAAAACAGAAGGCAAAAGAATCGATGAGCAAAGATACCTAGCGAATGACATCAACATTGGCAGCCGATGCCTCAGAACCAGCAGCAACACACAGCTCCAGCATCAACCACACCCGCAATGATAATGGCGTATGCGACGGTAGGTATACTAAGACCGGTGGCAGTAGCCTCTAGTGTATCGGCTCGAACAACGACCCTTGTGGCAACAACCTCGGTGGCCCAAGACAATCGATAATAAATAGGATCGTAGGACGCGTGATCGAATGCCGCATAGAGGGAGTCGACATTGATAAGAGAAGCCGGTGGCTAAAAATAAAGGACATGTCCAGCGTCAGGAATATGAAAGGAGAAATATCGTTGACACAAAAGACGAGTGCAAACCTGGACCGATGAGGGGACTTCGGTTGTTGGTCGGGGGTTATGGGCATCAAGAGCCTGCGTGGCCGAAGAGGCGATCGGCATTAGCTGCAAGACAAACAAAAGGTAAAGGTACACTCTAAGTGCTAGCATTATAAGAAGAAGTCAAAACTTACCAATGGTCGAGGAGTTGAAGATAATGGGTTGTCTGACTGGCCCGACCCTGGTGGATCGGCGCATGATCGGGATCGATGCCTGGCATTTGCGTGCCAGGACCTTAGACCATTTTCCACTCACCCAAGCCATGGGAGTGGAGGCACCAATGCCCAAGTTTGTAATGGATGATACAGGGCCATATCGTATCGGCTGACCGCTGGAACTTACCGAAGGAAAAAAGCAAAAGAGTGAGTTGAAGTGTCTATCTCGGCCGCACATCAGCATCACCTGGGTGAAGTTGCGGCCAATAGAGTAGTGAAGAGAAGTTGAAGACATGCTCTTTCAGTTTGCCCCATCATCAGTGGAAGACAGTGGAGGTCCCCCGACAGGCTGTCCAGGAAGCAAAATCACTAGCGGGGATCTCCACAGTCATATGGAGAAGGCGATCCCACTACACGCTATCCTTGACTTCCCCATGAGTTTGGATTTGATCGACGAAGAATAAGTGGGGTAGGAGTTAACCGAAAACTAATTGCCTCACAAAGATCGATGGGTGGTATAACTCATAAGAGCCCTTCCGACAATGCTCACTGTTAAAATTGACAGGCAGGAAGCAAGGAAAAATCACGGTTGTGAAGATACGGAGGGATTCTTCAAACTGGAACACATCAGGCGGGATTAGCTGATGAGAGCATTCATACTCCCAGTAGTACTCGAAGGGATACCAGATGGTTCGATCGGAAAATACAATATAAAATCCCTTAAAATAAACAAGCGGCCAAGGATGCAGGAGACAAAGGAAAAGCTGAATGGCATGCAGCCGCTTTACCCAAGGAAGAGCATCGATGATAAATAGGAGTAGTCGATTCTGGAGACAATGAAGGTGAGAGAAGATAAATGTGAGATCGGAATGGTGACTAGAGGGGGGTGAATAAGCGCCTCAACACTTTCTTTCGAATGTGATGGCCTAATCAAATCACCCAACGCACCTCTAAAAAGTCAGTTTCAAGTTTTAATCTAATCAGTACAAAAATTGTGCTCCACAAGATTGTAAACCACAAAGCAGCTTTGTTTCAAGATTTTTAATCGACAAATATCAAAACACTCAGACAAGAGTTCAATTCAAGTTTGTAGTAGTGAATTAGCTTGTTTCAATTCAATCTCAATTGAAATCCCTGTACTTCTAAAATTTGTTAGACAGTGAATAGTAATAGTGTGTTTCAATAAGGTTCATTATTCATGTTTTGGTTCAGTTTGCAGGCTTCAAAATCAGAGCAATTATAATATCAACATATCTGAATCAGTTCAGTAATAGAGAGGTATAATTGCTGAAAATAGGAAACTATATACACTGAACTGCAGCAATACCGAAACAAATCAGCCAACACTATTCATTGCCAAGAGCTCACAAATTGAATCTACACCTATTTCTATTTCAAGCACATTTCAAGCTTTCAAAACTTGAGTACAGATTGATTAGATGCTGAAAACAGAATACACTTGACCATGAACAGTCAGTCAGCAAAGCACTGTATCAGGACTGACACAATTCACTGAGCACTGTTCATCGACACAATTTCATCAGTAGGAGATATTTCTGGTTTTGATCAAAACAATGCCAAGCACAGATGAAATAACTTTTGTTTATCAGTTCACAAAATAGTTTCAGTAATCTATTTCCAAAAGATAGTTCAAAATCATTCTCAATTCAGATTCTCTCTATTCAATAGTAATCAGATAACTGTACTCTAAAAATTGTCAGAAAACCGAATACTACACATTGTGGTTCTGAAAATAGGAATAAAGCACTTCTTTAAAAATAAAACAGCGAAGTCCCTATCTCTTCCTTTCCAAGATTGAATGACCAAAAATAGAATTCAGAATTCAGTTCCTATTCAAACAACAATTCTGTGATGTGAAAACTGAAACACAATCAATTTCACATAGTTCAGAATATCACCCATTTATCAACTGATACAAACTGAATCTCACACACCATGTGTAACAAAAACTTACTTCAAATTTTAGATTAATATCTGAACTCAAAACAGGAGATCAGAAAAGTAAAACAGATTAGTTATACAGAGATCAGGCAGCTGTTCAGATTAGAACTAATTTATATTCAACCTCAAAGTAGATTGCAAATTAAGAATTCTCCTAACACACAACTTTCTGATTCATCCAGCAAAGTGACACTACTAGAATGAGGAATAGTGAAATTTTCCAAAACAAGTTCAATTAGAGTTGAGATAGAATTGATTCAATTTCAGAGCTGTTCAACACTATTTGAACTTAGCCACATCATTTAGCAAATCATAGCCACATCCAAAAGGCACAAACTAAACACTACACAGATTGAGACTATTAGACAATGAGGAAAACAAAAAGTGCAGTAAACTGAAGAAAATGAACAAATTAGAGAAATTTATCTAAAAACAGATCACAATTTCATGAATTCAGAAGATGAGCTACATGATTGAAAATACTATTAATGATCAAGAATATATGTTTCCTCTGATGATTTTCCATAGAACCAGCATTTGCAGAAGTTACTTAACAATAACAACCAAAATCAGCAGTTAATCAGAACAGAGAAAAGTTTCTCAAATCTTTCTAGTTGGATCATAGTAGTAAAAACTTGATCCTCACATCAAAAATTTTGTTCATCCTTCTACAATGAAATCACTCAAGAAACAACTCAAAAATCAGCCAAGATGTTGATGAATACTTGAAGTGACATTTCATCAAACATATGGAAGGCTACACCAAAACTGAAACAAATTTCAGAGTATTTTTTTCACCACTGTGGTGCCTACTTTGATCAGCAAAATAGTTCAGAAGAAATCATAGAACCATGTTGCAACTTTCAAAAATGGATCATTCAAATCATGGACAACAAAAGTTACTGGGACATCTATATCGAGTTATGCACTAGATTCACCAGAAAACTGCAATCAAAATCGATCACAACCACAAAGTGTACGTGCGCCCAGGAGATCTGATCCAGCGCAGGAACTAATCCCCTTCTCGGATGATCTACAATGATGCGCCGGATTTGATCAAAACTGATGAACTCAAGTTTTTTTCTCAGCACTTTTCATTGGAATATTTGTCTCTAAAGCTCTCAAATGATTCAGCCAACTTAGGGGATAATATCCTACCAACTCATGTTCTAGAAGCCCCCATTTTACACATAGACCCTTAGTAATTTCAGAATTAATAATTCTGAAAATTACCCTATAAAACCTAAAAGTAAAAATACAAATTGACTCTCCTTTTAATATAATTTCAGAGTAGAACCACTCTAAAAATTATACCAAAAGGTTACACTACAAAACTGAAAAAAATAAACTAAAACTAGACACCTATTTCTTGTATTAACAAAACATTTAAAATTTCGACGGTTTTCAGCAAAAACTGACAAAGCCTCTCAACCCTTCAACTCGTGACACCGTTTCGCGACTCCGAGCGCCAGCAAGCCACTTCTGCTCTCGTTCCCCTCGAGCCGCCTGAATGCTTGTCCTGGCCTCCCTCTCACAAACCCAGTCGACATGCCGTTACAGTCAGCCATCCGTCCAAGTCTTGCTCGGTCTCTTCGTGAACTTTTGAGATCTTCTCCAACTTTGCCCGGCCTCCCTAATCCTCTGGCATCAAGCTCCCCGCCCGACCCTCGATCACCCACCATCGACAGTCGGTCAGCATCTCCACCCTGCACATACAAGACAAGCCAAAACAAGAACGCGACGCACCACCAAAACCCTCGGCAGCCAAACCTCCATTTCACATCGAAACCCTCGATGCACTCAAACCACTCTCAACCACTCAACCATTCAGACGCTCATTCTTGTCAATCATTCATTATCTGGACCGAAACCACCCTTGTTTTCTCAATAAAGATGATCCAAAACTGGTTACAAGGTAGATTACGTGGATGAAAAGTCTCCGGACTATAAATATGTATCTAATTAGCTAGGTTTAGAGGACACACACAATCAACCACAACAAACTACTACTTTCGGTGCATTGCAACCCTTGGATTCCCAAGGTTAATTCTGGCAGGACGTGGCACTTAGAACCGAGCTGCATCATCTCAATCTCCATTAAAGAGGTGAGTCCTACCACCCCGACGGTCACATTAATTAAGGTTTGTGTTCTTCAAGGATACATCATATCGATCTCTTAAAGTATCGGCCTAATCGGTGTGATCGCCAGGTTAATCTTGGTATATTTTTCTAGGTCTAAGACCACATCAGTTTTGATTTCTTAGATTGATGTGAGTTAGGTGTCATTGCTTGAGGCTTCATCGGTTAAGTCCGACATCTTGATCCATTGTATATTATTCATGCTATATGCCATTCATCTAAATAAAGTATGCCTGATGCGTTGAAGTGTTATTGGTTTATCGTGATTAGTAATTGTCTCGATTAGGTCTGATCTTTTAATTACGGTGATTTAATAACATGAGTATGTTATTTAGTCTGCTTAGTTTAGTTTTTATCAGAGTACAAGCTGATAGGTTATATTTGTTTCCATGCTATATTCCATCTCTGTATGGGAGGCACTCATCGGCCCTGATGCACAAAGACACCATCCTATCGGCCGATAGAGTGTCCAGCCTGATAGAATGGGCATGGTCATCGACCCCATGGGCGATAGGCGCGTTTATTCCATCCTATTCTATTCTCGCGATAGTCATCAGCTCGACAACCAATCGGCGTTGCTAATAATGTTTTTTCTTTACGATTCCTTATCAGTTGCAGGGTCAAACTTGTAGGACCGAAAGTAGCGACCAGAGGGGGGTGAATGGGCGCCAAAAAAAATCTTTCGAATCGATGGCCTGCTCCCAACACCCAACGCACCTCAAATGACTTAGCAGGAAAACGCAAACATATCGGCAAAGCCTAAAAATATCTAGCCTATAAATGACCAGTGTTCTGGATGAAGAAACACCAACACAGTGCTAATAAGAAGATTAAAAAGCATTTAAAACATGGGAAGATCAAACTACACAGAATTAAATCATCACAACATTTTAATCTGAGTGCATGTAAAACGAGAAGTCTTACTGTTCAGAGTTGTCTCCTGTTTGAAACTTGACGAAGCCTGCAGAGTCGAAGCCTGTAGTGAACGTGCCGAAGCCTGCTTCGATGTAGACGTGTGAAGGTTGTTGACGTGTGTAGCAAATGTGCGAAGCCTACTTCGGAATGATGTAGCTTTGCAAGTTGCAGTGCAAAAATCGAAGTTTCGCTTGTGGAGCAAAAAGGAGTTCGAAGCCTGCAGCGAAGCTTGCACTGAAAAATCACGAAAGTGCAGTCGAAGCCTGTATTCTGAAGGTCCTTCGCAATACCAGCTTCGGACCGAAGTTCACAAAGGCAGAAATCAAGAATCGAACCCCTTTGCAAAGATCTGAACGAGGCTTTAACACGGGCTTCAAATACAGCAGCGAAGTCAAACCGAGTCACATGCTTCGAATCTGTTCATACTTCGAACCGAAGACTGCAGCTCGGCAAAGTCGAAATTCGGAGCTGAACTCAGGAACCGACACAAATTTGAAGCCACAAAAATCGAAGCCTCCGAAGTGAAAGACACGAAATCGAAGCTCTCCGTTCACAACAAAGTCTCTACCGAAGACACTACGGAGACAGACTACGAAACAAAGTACGTGCAGCTTTCAGAAAACTATGAACGAAGTCGTAGACTACGTGGGAGCAAACATCGAAGAGTGCTTCGCACAAGCTTTGCAAAGCCTAGACTCAAGTTCGAAGTGTGAAAATGACGAAGCCTGGCTTCGCTCATCACCAATTAGTCACAAACTGAAACACGCCACTCAGCTGACACCTCTCCCAAGACATCGATCAAAACACCAAGAGATAAACAAGTCAAAAAACTAACGCGGCTGACACAACGCAACTGACAAGAACAGTGCCTTGAATAAAAGAACTCTCAGCGCATAAAACAAGATGTATGCAAACCGAGATCAGAACACCAACACGTTTATCAAGCCAAACAGGGATCACAGTAAAGAGATCAATCTCAGGAAAAATATGATTTAAAACATGGCTGGACAGACTCTCGGTGAGAGAGAAAAATCAAACAGCGGCGGCAGAACTCTTAGGGTTTTTTATAGGCAGCCCAATAGCCTAGGAATATTCTAACAGACCCTTAGGGTTTTTTACAAACGCTGAAATAAATGGAAAATACCAAACTGCCCTTAGGATATTTTTACAGACTCGACTGACTAACTGTGGGCCTAAGGATAAGATAGTAAACTCCTATTTACAGATGACTTATCCGGAAGCGGAGCTTTCGTAGCTACTACGGCTTCGCCTCAGAACAGTCCGATCCGAGATCAGCGGTCGTCAGTTTTGCACCGAAACTGACAAAGCATCCACCGACTATGCACTAGGTACCCGGATTAGGCCGGCCCGATTCCGCAGCTCTCTCAAGCCGGCAATCGCTCGTCGCCCGTGTACCTGAGTCAATCCTGGTCAACATCCTAGTGGATCCTCTACTTCTCCTAGCCCATGTACCCGGATTGGGCTAGCCCGACTTCGCGGCCCCTCTGCCCGACAGTCGCTCGTTGCCCGTGTACCTGAGTCACATGTGGCCTAGACACAGCAGGTCTTCTCTTCTCTTCAGTCCTCTTTGACTTTCGTTGACAATGACTCATCACATCTGGAGCCATGGGGCCCACACTCTTCAGCATGGCTCCTCAAAACTTATTGGTACGCTCAGAGCCTTTTTTTTCTTCTACGATTATAGGACCAGCAATGGAGTTAAGCAGATCTCCTAGGCCACACGTGTGATCAAAAATACACCAATAGAGGGTGATGTTGCAGAATGAAAAGTGGAGCTTCTCATCGAGAGAGAATCTCCCCCTCAACACTTTCTAGAGTATGCTCAAAGCTTGTCGAAGTTGATGCTTCAAGCCCTCTTGGTGAAGTAGAGGAAGTAGGGTCCACTTCAAGAGTTGTCGTAGTGGGAGGTAGGGGTACTTCTTCATCTTCTTTGAGATCTTGTGGATCTTGTTCCTCAAAAATGGTTTCATTCATATCATACTCACTTGCATGCTCAAAAGAGGAACTAACATAAGGAGATGATTCATCAAAAGTCACATCACATTACACTATGACGGTGTTAGTATCAACTTTAAAAAACCGATATGAATGTCCATGTAGAGAATAAGCTAAAAAGGTACCATCAGAAGAAAGTTACTCAAATTTGTAAAGATTACCGCATTTTAGAATGAAGCACTGACAGTCAAAAACACTAAAGTGTGTCACCTTGGGCTTCCTTCCAAAATGCAGCTCATAAGATGTCAAATTTAAAAATGAGAGCAAGAAAATCTTGTTGGAAATGTAACAAACGGTGCACATGACCTCAACCCAAAATCGTCTAGGAGTCCTATGTTCATCGAGCATCGTCCTAGCTATCTCCAACAGAGTGCAGTTCTTTCTCTTAATAACTTCATTTTGTTGAGCCACCCACTGAGAAGAATATTAATGTTCTAAGCCATGCTCTAGGCAAAAGTTATCAACAAAACTATTCTTGAACTTGGTGCCATTATCATTTTTAATTGATTTCAATGAACCATCGAGTTATTTAAATAGTCTCAAAGCTAAGCTCCAAATATGTGAAAACACTTCATCCTTGCTTGCAAGAAAGAAGACTCAATAATAATGGGAGTAGTCATCCACCACAACAAGGACATAATATTTGCCTCCGACTGAACTAACTCTGAAGGGACCAACTGTATCCATATGGAGAAGTTCTCTAGGTTGTTCCGTTGTCACTAGATTGACTAGTGAGTGAGAAGCAACCACCATCTTTCCATGTTGATAAGGAGCACAAACAAAAATCTTCTCAAACTTGAACTTGAGCAATCCTCGGATCAAGCCTAGGGCACTCAGATGAGCAAGCAAGTCAAAGCTCATATGCCCTAGTCTCCTATGCCACATAATGAGAAGAACCAAGAGACTCAGAAAAGTCAGCTCCAAAAACCCTCCCTATTCTAGAAATCTTACAAACCAAAACACTAGAAGAATTGAGAACATTAGAAGAATCACGTTTGAAACGCACTTCCAAGCCTCATCAAGAAGCTAGGATACTGATAGCAAATTGTATCTCAATTACTCAACCAATGCGACATCTTTGATACTGAAATTATCATTGATTCTTACCATTCCTTTACCTTTCACTGTTCCTCTTGGATTGTTTCTGAAGGTGATGTATTTATGTCACTTAAAGGAGTTGAGGTTGGAGAACCATGATGACTTCCTAGTCATGTGGCGCGAACAACCGGAATCGATGATCCACTTGTTCTGCTGGCCTCCGTCTGCCACCTACACATGTGGGAATCCAAGTTAAAATGTGCCTTGGTTTCAAGTCTGTGATGAGTGATTGACAAATTCTATTCTAGGTGAGGGGGTCCCTCCGAAGGGGTTCGAAGTCTTTTTTCCAAAGGGTTCGGTGGTTGCTGTCTACAGCTGTGCAGCGGAGTGTGTCTGTCGGAGGGGTCTGGTAGAACACGATGACATGTTTGTACCGAAGGGTTCGGTACATTGGGTGGTACACCAGAGTGTGTACTGAAGGCTGTTTACCAGAGAGGTCTCTGGGTACTAGAAATGTTTTTCTGCTTGTCGGTGGTGTGCAGGTGACTTCGGAGGTGACGTACGGTTTGCAGCGAGTGAACCTGGGTCAAGCGGGAGGCTTGGCGCTAGGAGAGTGGGGAGCTCGGTCACGAAGGCTGCGTGGGGTCGAGGTCAGTCCTCAAGTCAAGGTGTGCCAAAAGAAGGTAGAAATTTTGGAGGGTGACTCCAGCTGAAGGTACCTTGAGGCTAAGTCCTTGGAGGCGAGGGACTTCAAAGGGTGCTCTGGAAGGAGTGACTTTGGAGTATGGTGGATGAAGTCTTTAGCATTGAGGCAAGGAGTTCGAAGTGTGCTCCGGATGGAGGCACTCGAAGGGACACCTGACGAAGGTCTCAAAAGTCAAGGTGCATCGAAGGCATGGTCTAGATAAGGGTCTTCGTAGGGTGTGCTCGGGGCTAAGACACTGCGAAGGGATGCTTATGGATATGCTTCATGCGGAGGCCTTGAACGGAGGGACTTCGTAAGGTGGCAAAGGTACTCTGAAGGTGGGGCTTCGGAGTGTGGCTGACTTGAGGTATTTTGGTCATGCATGGCTTTGGTACACGGACTGACGGAGTTCGAGCTAGGAGTAGCAACGAAGTCATGGTTGTCACGCCCCGATTTAATAAATCAGGACCTTTATTGAAATTCCATAGAAAATCAATAAACACAAGACGTTCATCACACGACTGCGTACAATACGCCAAGCAATCATGGTTCGTAGACCATATTAATACAAAAGTGAATAAAGGTGAAGAGAAACTAATAAAACAAAGGTCCTAGATGAACGCCTTCTTCCAGTCTCGTGCCTTGATTGGGTCGCTACTCCAGACCTTCGCCCTCCTCGTAGTAGACTGCCTCTGGTGGTGTAAGTCAACGGGGGTGAGTACAATCGTATTCAGCAAGCCACCGAATGCAATTATAATGCAAGGTAATAACAAGGAAGGTAGTGACTTACTTTTGCGGAAAAGCACAATTTGTAAAGCAATTAATGTAATCAAGTCATTATTGCAGAAAAGTAAACATGAGTCATGCATCATCTTTCATCATCTCCTACCTCGAGGGGTACAGTCAGCCCACCCTCGCTCAACAGTCCTTACATGCCATGAATAACACCAACATACACATAAAAGTAAACTAACTGCGAGAGGTCACACAACCCGCCCTTGACCGTGGGCTCGGATTTTCGAAAAGATTTAAACTCTGATCAAAGGTGTACTACTGTACCCACAAGGCACTCATTTCCCGCACACCGCAGTGTGTTAAATGACTCCTGTCACGAGAAGCTCATGCCAAAACCTTCAGCATGGAACGCACCAATTCAATAACACCCTCTTATAGGTTTCGTATGGTTTCCCAGTCACTTCGGGCCACGCCATACCCCCCCTTGAGCCACGTCGGTACAAGTCACCCGCAGGCTTTCCCCTTGTACCCCTCCACTATGGTGTTCCAAGTTGGTACGATCCATACCTCCAGTTAGGACTTACCCACTAGACTTGTGGTTAGTACGGAAGTGCTTTGTAACAGATCCCGTAGACTAGTCCTTATAGTGCCCCGGGTGCGACCAACCAATGTCCTAGCTTGCACCCGGAACCCACCATACTTATAACATAGCCAACTCCAACAGAGTCCAGAGACGAGAACAATGGGGAAATACATATAGTAAATCCAGCTATCTACGACTCATTTTTTTATCCTATAGCAGTTGTGTCGGTACATTGGACACTAACTAGTATAATATTGTAGAGTGAAAAGGAGTTCAGGCTCAATAAGCATGGCTTAGGTTTACACACAAGGACGGGGATCTAATAAATATAATGTAGGGCTTGATATCAGACTAATGCAATATTTAATTCCTATGAGTTATATCGGTAATTATGAAAAACTGGGCTCAATGATGATCAACTATTTCCACAGGAGGGTTCTGTGACTTGCCTTGATCCGCGAATGGTAAATGTTGGGGGAAAATATTCCATCTTCAGGGTTATTGCAGCTACAGGACGAAGGCTGGTGATTACGTCAAAGATTTCCAGCATATAACTCCGGGGATGCATTGAATCAAGTTCGAAGTATGATGACGGACTCTAGTTCGGAGTATATCTTCGAACTTGGACTCTTCCGAGAGCTTCTTTGCCAGCTAAGATGGAAGACTTATATTCTTTGTCATTAGATTAGTCTTTTACCATTTTAGTCCTATTAAGGGTACCGAATAGTTTCCACTATGTCGGTTGTAATAGAGGGGTAACAGGGTCTTTTCCTTAATGTTTGGGCCTATAAATACCCCCCATTTTACCCTGTAATACGGACCGAATACAAGTTATTCAATACACACTTTCGAACTATTTTAAGCTATTATCCTTTCAGAGGCTTGGAATAGTTTACTTTACAAACACTTCGTTTGTTAGTTTCTAATCTTCAGAAACCTGTTAGCGTAATCTTTTACGCCAACAGTTGGCGCCGTCCGTGGGGAACCTAGTCCAAAAAACTTCGTTCTCTACTAAGTTCTCAAACCATGCCTCCTAAGCGGAGTGCAGGTCGTAATCCTGTTCGGAGGTCCCCTAGGACCTCCGGAGCAAGATCCTCAGACACAGTTGAGATAGGAGGACCTTCGACGTTTCTTCCACCTCAAACTCCGGAAGGGATTCCCCTTCCTCGAGCATACGGAGTGCCTACACCGACTCCATCTGTTGGACCAGAAACGGCGACCAGAGGGGAGGTGAATGGGAGCTTTTAAAATTCCAGGCTAAAAATAGCCTTCTGTTTTAATTCAGTCTACTGCGGAACAGACTTCGAACACAACCTTCGAAGGTCTGGTTCGGAGGTATTTTACAGCTACGAAAATAGGCTTCGCAAGGAGCAAAAGTTCGAGGCCAAGAAGACTTCGCTCCACCCACAACCCCGAAAAATCAACTCTACTAAGTCAGTGCAGGCTCCGCACACAGGGTGCTTCGAGCAGGCTTCGCACTTCACCCTTCGCAAGAGTGGACTACCCTCTGAGGACTTCGACCAAATACTTAGCGACAGTAACTGGTGCAGGGCTTCGTACTACGAAGGTCTAAACGCACATTTTACGGATTTCGCTAAGGGCTTCGACACGAGAAGCAAAACAAGCTTCGATCAATGCTTCGCTAGTAAACAGCGAGGACTAGCCTCCAGTTACACAAAGCAAACACACTAAAAAGCACACTTCGCACAAACACCCTTCACCCAAACAGGCTTCGGTGCACTACCACAAGTCACTCGAAGTGACACACAAAAGATCGAAGTATGTAGCGAGGTATGCGAAACAAGCTCAAGCAAAATGCACACACAAACAGGGCTTCGCTGCTTGAACAAGGAACACTAAAAATGAACTCACTGAATGAATACAAAGTATGTGGTGGCTAGTACAGGAGCTCAACAATGAATGCTCAAAGTGTTAAATGTTACCAACCCAGCCCCCACTATTTATAGCCACTATTCACCCATGCGAATTGACTACTTTACCCCTAGGGTTTACAATGGTTTTGTCTCATCAGAACAGAGGGGTACAAAAGGTAGTCAACTTTATTTGGAGGCTTCTCTGTCAGCTTTGCAGAGGGGACAACATCAGCTTTTTGCAGAGCAGACACTGTCAGCCTTTACAGCCTTTAGTCTTGGATTCTTCTGAAGCCCCCCTTCGCACGCGAGGGGTGCGGTAGCTTCGGTGAGAAGCCTTGAGCCTGACGGCCTTCGCTTCATTGAAGTCATCCTTCGATACAGTGACGGTTTTGAGCCGAAGCCGTCAAAGCCCTTGGGCCTTCACACCAACACCTTCGGAGTGGACCACCATAGCTTCGCAGCTTCTCCAGCTCGAACTCCATCAGTCCATGTACCGAAGCCATGCATGGCCGAAGTACCTCAAGTCCATCTCACTCCAGAGCCAGTCTTGCTCCGAAGCCTCCTTCACTCTGAAGCCCCACCTTCGGAGTACCACCCTTCGAAGTCCCTCCTTCGTCCAAGGCCTCCGCATGAAGCATTCCATGAGCACTTCGTCGCAGTGTCTCTCCCCGAGCACACTCCTCGACGAGCCTCACCCGGACCATGCCTTCGATGCACCTCGACTTCTGAGACCTTCGTCGGGTACATTCGAGTGTCTCCCTCTGGAGCACACTTCGAACACCTTGCCTCATTGCTGAGGACTTGATCCACCATACTCCGAAGTCACTCCATTCGGAGTACCATTCAAAGTGCCTCGCCTCCGAGGACTTTGTCTCGGGGTACCTTCACCCGGAGCCACGCTCCGCACTTACTGCCTTCTCCTGGCGCACCTCGACCCGAGGTCCGACCTCGACCCCTTCGCAGCCTTCGTGACGGAGCTCCCTGCTCCCCTGGCATCAAGCCTCCCGCTTGACCCAGGTTCACTTGCTACGAACCGTCCGTCGCCTCCGAAGTCCCCTGCGCACCACAGACAAGCAGACAAGTGTATCTAGTACCCCAGAGACCTCTCTGGGTAAACAACCTTCGGCACACACTCCGGTGTACCACCCAAAGTATCGAGACCTTCGGTACAGCCAATCATCGTGTACTGTCAGACCCCTCCGATAGGCACACTCCGCTGCAACAGCTGCAGCAACCAAACACACCGAACCCTTCGGTGAAACAGCCTCGGAACAACTTCGGAGAACCAACCTCCGAACCCCTTCGGAGGGACCCCTTCGAATCAGAGGGTAAATTATGTCAATCACTCATCACAGACTCCGAAACCAACCCTTGGTTTCTCAATCTCCCCCTTGATGAGTGCATTGACAACCAAATTCATGTTCAAGAAAATTTGAAGATTTTCAGCACACAAGTGACCATAAAAACTCAGAAACGAGCCAAATCATGTCACTTGACAAAAGAATTTTCCTCCCCCTTTTCAAAAGAGTAAAAGCCCCTTCGGCAAATCTCCCCTTTGCAAGATAAAAGCTCATTAAAAACTCCCTTAATTTATCCCCTTGCCGCAGAGAACTCAAAAATATCTCCCCCTTTGGCAATGCAAGCATCAAGGAGCATGAAAAAGATGCATAGCTTCGAAATGGGCAGAATTGCAAAGACATATAAAGCAAAAATATGCCAATACTAATACCAAATATCATGTGCTCAGCTCAATTTAACATTCTCTAAAACAAGATGACAGCATGTGATTGTATCATTTTGAAATAAAAGCATCACCACTTAATTAAGAAAACTAGACAAGTAAAAGCAGCGATTGCGCAGAGCTAGTCAATTTCTACTTTAGACAAACAATTCCAGTTCAAATGGAGCATTTAAAAGCAAACTTGATGATCAATGAATTTTGTTGTTCTTTTTCATAATGCCAGGGGTTATTTGTTTGTCTACCTTATACTGTCCAATCAAGCCAAGCCTAGGCATGAAAGCCATCGGAAGCTTAAGGCGGTGATTTTGGCATACACTACACTATCCCAGTTCAGACCAATGTGCAATGGTAAGCAGTCTAGAATATAGTAGTGCGACAAACAAACCCACCTGGATCTTTTCACTTAAAGCATGCAAATCATGGAGTTTTTGATTTTAATTAAATGAACCAATTTGTTTAGCACTTGATGAATATCCATAAGTAGAACAATTTTTTTTTCAAGTTGCAATGTTTAGCATCCAGAGAAAAGGAGTCTTGCTATCAAGCAAATAAAAGATAGCTAAAGCAGTCCTGCCTAAACATGCTAGATTCAAGACTAAGCAGTGAGCACGATTTGATTTTGGAAAGAAAACATCATGCACATTAATGTTTCAGATATATTAAATAGAGCTGAGCTGACACGATTTCATGAATTATAATCAGGCATATAAGTGCAAGAGATGTAAATGCAATTTCACACATGATGAGCATATGCACGACAATTAAAAACAGCTCCCCTCACAAAATGCCGTAAGGGTGACAAATACCAAGTTCCCCACGCAAGTAGGCAAAATGAGAAGCGTCGAGGGGTTTTGTGAAGATATCGGCAAGCTGGTGTTGGGTATCAACATATTGAAGTTCAATATCACCCTTCTCATTATGATCTCTAAGAAAATGATATCACACATCAATGTGTTTGGTTCTGGAGTGCTGAACCGAGTTGTTTGCAATACAAATAGCACTAGTGTTATCACTGAAAAGTGGAACACTCTTATAATCTAACCCGAAATCCCGCAAAGTGGAAACCATCCACAGTATCTGAGAGCAACAGCTAGCTGCAGCAACATATTCGGCCTCGGCCGTCGATTGTGCAACACTAGACTGTTTGCGGGAAGACCAGCAAACCAGTGAAGTACCCAGAAAATGACAAGTACCAGAGGTACTCTTCCTATCAATCCTACAACCAGTAAAATCCACATCGGAATAACCTCGAAGACACAAAGAGGAAGACGCTGAATACCAAATGCCGAACTCGAGGGTATGTTTGAGATACATGAGAATGCGCTTTACCGCTTGGCGGTGCGAAGCTCGTGGTGTAGCCTGAAAACGAGCGCACAGACACACTGCGTAGTGTATGTCCGACCTCGTAGCAGTCAAGTAGAGGAGGGAGCCGATCATGCTTCGGAACTCCTTCTGATCTATGGCTTCTCCATCCTCATTAGGATCCAATGCTACAGATATAGCCATTGGAGTGGCGAGTGGATTCGCATCGGCCATGTCAAACTTCTTGAGCAGGTCCTTGGTGTACTTCGTCTGGTGGACGAAGGTGCCTTGTTTGCTTTGCTTGATTTGCAAACCAAGGAAAAATGTGAGTTCGCCCATCATGGACATCTCGAACTCCCTGCTCATGGCATCTGCAAACTCGGCAACCAAAGCATGAGAAGAGCCACCAAAGATGATATTATCCACATAAATCTGAACTAGGAGGAAATCTTTGCCATGCTTGAGAGTGAACAGGGTTTTATCAACAGAGCCCATCAAATACCCCCGCTCAAGCAGAAAAGACTTAAGTCTGTCATACCATGCCCGAGGGGCCTGCTTGAGTCCATAAAGAGCCTTATGAAGTTTAAGGACTTTATGTGAGTATTTGGGGTTTTCAAAACCAGGGGGTTGTTTTACATAAACATCTTCGCCTATGAAGCCATTAAGAAAAGCACTTTTGACATCCATTTGATAGAGTTTGAATCCCCGGGATGTCGCAAAGGCAAGCAAAATCCTAATGGCCTCAAGACGTGCAACAGGTGCAAAAGTTTCAGTAAAATCAATCCCTTCTAATTGAGAATAACCCTGAGCAACAAGTCTAGCCTTGTTTCTAACTATAGTCCCATCCTCCCCTTGTTTGTTTTTGAAAATCCATTTTGTTCCAATGAAATGAACATTTGGTGGAGGATCAACTAAAGTCCAGACTTGGTTTCTCTCAAAATTTTCAAGTTCTTCATGCATGGCATTGATCCAACTAGAATCATAAAGTGCATGACTAACATCTAAAGTCTCGAAAGAGGCAACAAAAGCGGAATCAATGAAATGAGCATGAGAACGTGTTACCCTTTGATCAAGCTCACCAATGATCTGCTCAGGAGGATGCATCCTTTGAACATGGTGTGGAGCCTCGCGGCGAGATGCAGTCTCTCCCTCAACTTGTTCGTTGGAGTGGTCCAAGATAACCGATGTCGAGGTAGATGCTTCGGGACGTTGTGCCGAAGTGGTCGAAGCGGGGTAGGCTTCGGGGGTTGATGTCGAGGGTAGTAAGGGTTCATCCTCGAAATCTCCAGGATCTTCTTCTTTGAAGATGCTCTGTTCCATATCGTGTTCATTTGCCTGTTCAAGAGCAGAACTAACAGAGGGGGTTGATTCATCAAAAGTAACGTCACATGACTCGATGACAGTGTTAGTCTCCAAATTATAAACACGATAAGAATGACCATGTGTAGTATAACCCAAAAAGATCCCGTCAGAAGAACGCGACTCAAATTTATCCAAATTACCACGTTTTAGTATAAAGCAACGACAGCCAAAAACTCGAAGAGTAGTAACCTTGGGCTGTCTTCCAAAACATAGCTCATAAGATGTCAAATTCAAAATTGAGCGCAAGAAGATTCGGTTTGTGATGTAACAAGCAGTGTTCATGGCCTCAGCCCAGAATTTTCTAGGAGTCCTGTGCTCATCGAGCATCGTCCTAACCATCTTAACCAAAGTGCGTTTTTTCTCTCAACAACACTGTTTTGTTGAGGAACCCGCGGAGCAGAGAATTGATGTTCTATGCCATGCTCCATGCAAAAGTCAACAAAGAGACTGTTCTTGAACTTAGTGCCATTATCACTTCGAATGAATTTCAATGCACCAGGGAGTTCAGTGAAAAGTCTCAAAGCCAAGCTCCGAAAGTGTGAAAACACTTCATTCTTGCTGGCAAGAAAGAAGACCCAAGAGTAGCGAGAGAAATCGTCGACAATAACTAACACATACCACTTGCCGCCTAAAGAACTAACCCGAGAAGGACCTATAGTGTCCATGTGGAGAAGTTCTCCGGGTTGTTCAGTCATCACTGTGGTGACTGGCGAATGCGAAGCGGCAATCATCTTTCCATGTCGACAAGGAGCGCAAACTAAATTCTTATCAAACTTGAGTTTGGGCAATCCTCGGATCAGACCTAGGGCACTCAGACGAGCGAGCAACTCAAAGCTCATATGCCCTAGTCTCCTATGCCACTTCCAAAGCTCAGAAGTAGAATGTGCAACAAGACAATGAGAAGAACCAGATGACTCAGAAAAATCAGCTCCAAAAACTCTCCCAACTCTAAAGATCTTACAGACCACAACGCCATCAGAATTGAGTACTTGCGAAGTATCGCGATGGAATCGCACTTCGAAGCCCTCTTCAAGAAACTGAGATACAGAAAGCAAATTGTATCCCATATTTTCAACCAAAGCAACATCTTTGAGAGTGAAATTCGAGTTAATTCTTACCACACCTTTACCTTTCACTCTACTCCTTCGATTATTGCCGAAGGTGATATGTTCCCTTTGCTTGGTTGTGGTGAGGCTGGAGAACCATGCTGCATCTCCGGTCATATGGCGCGAACAACCGGAGTCCATGATCCACGTGCCCTCCAAGCCTCGGTCTGTCGCCTACACATGATAAGAAAATCTCGATCGCTCAGTGCTCGGGTGAGTGAAAATATGACGAGGCATCCAGCACTGAGTGATACGAGTAGTAGGTACAGTAAAAGTAGACTGTCTACGCATAGGATAATCAGAATGATGCAAAGTGCGAGGTCTACCTGCATGCTGTGATCGAACAACATGACGAGGTACAAAGCTACTCGCCCGGGGTCTACCACCATATTGAACATGGTGAACACCTCGAGGAGCAAAACCTCTCCGAGAAGCACGAGGAGCCTCAAAAACAGGACGATAGTAAAACTCAGACTCATGCATACCTAAAGATGGGTAATGCATGTCCTGGTAACTCATCGCCTGAGAGCGTCGCTCATCCTTGATGTGACGAAAATAGAACCCAACCAAATGACCCGCCCACTGACAGTAGGAACAATGAAAAATTCTCCTAGGGGCACTCTCATGGGTCATAGGAGCAACTCTCACAGGCTCCTTGGGCTTCTGCTGAGTGGTTTTCTTGGGAGGGATTTTCTTGGTAGGAGGAGTGGTTTTCTTTTGAGTTCGGGTAGGATTCTTGGCTGATGGAGTGTCTAACAGAGCTCTCTCTTTCTCTAAGGTAGTGGGTAAGGTGAAAATAGTTTTGTTCTTACTGTCTGAAGAAAAAAATCCTCTCAAAACCCAAACCTAGAGCTACCCCTGCTCTGTCAGCACACATCTTGGTTTTAGCCAAGAGCAAGTCCATCCTACCCTTTCCCTCAGTGCATTTGTTAACCACAGAAAGAAGGTATTCATTTTTAGTCATAAGGTTTTCAGCTCGCTCTCTAACAGTGCCTAGTTAGTCCTTAAGGGTTATGCAAGTGTCACACACAGGCTGCACATCCTTAGAACTAATGGCCCTCTCCAATCTAGCCTCTAAATCATGAACATGCTTATCACATAAATCAATGCTCTCACATAATAAAAGGCAGTTCATACATTCAGTTATAACATGACTAGAATCCACCATCAAATGCTGCTTCTGAGCAGTCTCAAGCTCAGAAAGAGTTTGAGCATGAACAGAACGCAACTGAGCAAGCTCACTCATGACAACAGTACAAGATTCACATTTAGCATCATTAACCCTAGACTTAAGCATGGCATAATCAGTAGACACAAATTCTAGCCTAAGTCTAAGGTCTTTTCTTTCTCTAGCGGCTTGCACAAGTAATATATCCTAACCAAGAACTACTTCATTCAGTTCATCTAGTTTAATTAAAAGCTGGTCAGATGATAGTGGTACCTCGGATGAGTCAAGCTCATCGCCACTGTGATCGCTGTCGGCCATGAAGCAAAGGCCGGTGAAGTCTCGTCCCTTCTTGTCCTCCTTCCTTGGGGACTCCTCCTCAGAGCTCGACTCCTTAGTTGACGAAGTGTCGATGTCACTGAGAGCAGCAACAAATGCTCTGTAAGCGGCTTTGGCTACTCTCTTAGCCACCTTGCCGCGCTTGCCCTTCACAAAAGACTTCCTCTCCTTTTTGTGGTATTTGGGGCGCTCACTCTCATCTCTCTTCTTGAGTTTAGGGCAATTGGCCTTGATATGAGAAGTGTCGCCACACTCAAAGCAACCACTAAAACCACTTCTCCTCTGATCCCATCTCTCATGATGAAAACAGGTGAACCTTCTAGCAATAAGAGCAAGCTCATCATCATCCACAGTGTCCACCTGCTCCTTAGTGACGGAGACCAGGGAGGACAAAGCAAAACCATCTGCAAGAACACAAGTGCCAGATGTGCTTGGTTCTGCACTGGTGCCACGGCTAGTGCTAGAAACCAGTGTCAATGGCTGTGGCAAGGAGTTCCTGTGCACTGCAAGAGATGCCTTGCCAATCTCTGTGGACTTCAGCTTGCTGAAGAGCTCATCACATGTCAATGTGTCATAACCTGTGGACTCCTCAATGCTGGATATCTTCACTTCCCATATGCTACGATCAAGAGCATAGAGAAGCTTGATAGCCCTATCGTGACCATTGTAAGCAAGCGTCCCGTTGGACCGCAAGTTACTCACTATCGCATCAAAGCGAGAAAACATGGCATCTATAGATTCACCATGTGCCTGCACAAACAGCTGATACTGTTTATTGTATGTGCTTTGGCGCCTGGCCTAGCAGTCCTAAGGTGCTGCACCCTATCAAACTCACTTCTACTCAAACCAATGAACAGTATATTTCTTGCCTTGGAGTTGGCATTATACTGATCCTTCTCTGTTTGAGAGGTGCGAGTCTCAGGGATGGAGTATTGTGAGTCCACAATCTCCCAAATTGCATTTCCTTGGCTTAGCAAGTAAGCCTCCATGCGCACCTTCCTGTATGCAAAATCAGTCCCATCGAACAGAGGAATTTTACTAACTCTGTCCATGTCGCCAAGAGATCACAAAACCGGTTAAGGTCAACTGGTGATCTTAACCTGCTCTGATACCAATTGTTGGACCGGAAACGGCGACTAGAGGGGGGGTGAATGGGAGCTTTTAAAATTTCAGGCTAAAAATAGCCTTCTGTTTTAATTCAGTCTATTGCGGAATAGACTTCGAACACAACCTTCGAAGGTCTGGTTCGGAGGTATTTACAGCTCCGAAAACAGGCTTCGCAAGGAGCAAAAGTTCGAGGCCAAGAAGACTTCGCTCCAGCCACAACCCCGAAAAATCAACTCTGCTAAGTCAGTGCAGGCTCCGCACACAGGGTGCTTCGAGCAGGCTTCGCACTTCACCCTTCGCAAGAGTGGACTACCCTCTGAGGACTTCGACCAAATACTTAGCGACAACAACTGGTGCTGGGCTTCGTACTATGAAGGTCTAAACGCACACTTTACGGACTTCGCTAAGGGCTTCGACACGAGAATCAAAACAAGCTTCGATCAGTGCTTCGCTAGTAAACAGCGAGGACTAGCCTCCAGTTACACAGAGCAAACACACTGAAAAGCACACTTCGCACAAACACCCTTCACCCAAACAGGCTTCGGTGCACTACCACAAGTCACTTGAAGTGACACACAAAAGATCGAAGTATGTAGCGAGGTATGCGAAACAAGCTCAAGCAAAATGCACACACAAACAGGGCTTCGCTGCTTGAACAAGGAACACTAAAAATGAACTCACTGGATGAATACAAAGTATGTGGTGGCTAGTACAGGAGCTCAACAATGAATGCTCAAAGTGTTAAATGTTACCTACCCAGCCCCCACTATTTATAGCCACTATTCACCCATGCGAATTGACTACTTTACCCCTCAGGTTTACAATGGTTTTGTCTCATCAGAACAGAGGGGTACAAAAGGTAGTCAACTTTATTTGGAGGCTTCTCTGTCAGCTTTGTAGAGGGGACAGCGTCAACGTTTTGCAGAGCAGACACTGTCAGCCTTTATAGCCTTTAGTCTTGGATTCTTCTAAAGCCCCCCTTCGTACGCGAGGGGTGCGGTAGCTTCGGTGAGAAGCCTTGAGCCTGACAGCCTTCGCTTCACCGAAGTCATCCTTCGATACAGTGACGGTTTTGAGCCGAAGCCGTCAAAGCCCTTGGGCCTTCGCACCAACACCTTCGGAGTGGACCACCACGGCTTCACAGCTTCTCCCAGCTCGAACTCAGTCAGTCCATGTACCGAAGCCATGCATGGCCGAAGTACCTCAAGTCCATCTCACTACGGAGCCAGCCTTGCTCCGAAGCCTCCTTCACTCCGAAGCCCCACCTTCGGAGTACCACCCTTCGAAGTCCCTCCTTCGTCCAAGGCCTCCGCATGAAGCATTCCATGAGCACTTCGTCGCAGTGTCTCTCCCCGAGCACACTCCTCGACGAGCCTCACCCGGACCATGCCTTCGATGCACCTCGACTTCTGAGACCTTCGTCGGGTACCTTTGAGTGTCTCCCTCCGGAGCACACTTTGAACACCTTGCCTCATTGCTGAGGACTTGATCCACCATACTCCGAAGTCACTCCATTCGGAGTACCCTTCGAAGTGCCTCGCCTCCGAGGACTTCGTCTCGGAGTACCTTCACCCAGAGCCACGCTCCGCACTTAATGCATTCTCCTGGCGCACCTCGACCTGAGGTCTGACCTCGACCCCTTCGCAGCCTTCGTGACGAAGCTCCCTGCTCCCCTGGCATCAAGCCTCTCGCTTGACCCATGTTCACTTGCTACGAACCGTCTGTCGCCTCTGAAGTCCCCTGCGCACCACATACAAGAAGACAAGTGTATCCAGTACCCCGGAGACCTCTCCGGGTTAACAACCTTCGGCACACACTCCGGTGTACCGCCCAAAGTACCGAGACCTTCGGTACAGCCAATCATCGTGTACTATCGGACCCCTCCGACAAGCACACTCCGCTGCAACAGCTGCAGCAACCAAACCCACCGAACCCTTCGGTGAAACAGCCTCCGAACAGCTTCGGAGAACCAACCTCCGAACCCCTTCGGAGGGACCCATTCGAATCAGAGGGTAAATTCTGTCAATCACTCATCACAGACTCCGAAACCAACCCTTGGTTTCTCACCATCTATACTTCGGCCAGACGGAGTCCCTCTTCCACCTCAAGTTCCACTTCGAACCGATCCTTACAGTTCTCAAGACCCGGAAGATCCTTCCGGAGGAGATGAAGACGGTCTTGGTGATATGGCCGCTCAAATGGCCAGTCTTCAAGCTGAAGTAGCAAGGTGGCGAACAAGAATCCACGAATAGGCTTCGTTCTCAAGCCACCCCAACCATTCCCGAAGTGCCCGAAGACGATGAGCTTATTTATCCCGAAGCCCCGGAGAACACTTCCTTCGACACCGAGTCTCCGCTGCATCCTGAGTTGCAGAAAGTACGCTTCGACCCTAAGTTCAAAACTTCGAAGCTTTGCAAGTATGCTAGAGATGAAGATCCCGGAGAATTCGTCCGTTCTTATGCTCTAGCAATTGAAGCCAGTGGAGTGCGGGAAACTATGGCAAAATGTTTCCCCCTAGCTCTTCAAGGAGTTGCATTGCGGTGGTTCTGGTCCCTGAAGCCAGGATCAATCAATTCATGGGGGCAGTTAAAGAAGAAGTTCGTAAGTAACTTTCAGGGTACCTTCGTACCCCCTATGTCAACAGGAAGTCTTTTCCAGGTGAAGCAGCTCCCTAGAGAGACCTTAAGACAATATTTCAAGCGCTTCGCTCATACGAAGTCACAAATTCAAGGGTTAACTACGTCTTCAGTAGTTGACGCAGCTTGAGAGGGAGTTATTCATCCAGGCCTCCTTGATAAACTTCACCGGAAAAGCATATCTTCTGTTTCTCAGTTGATGTCTTGTTTCGAAGAGTATGCAAGGTCAGAAGAAGGATGGCTTCGGAGAACTGCTGCAACCCCGTCGATATTGCAAGAAGTTAAATTGGAAGTGAAAACTTCAGCACAGCCGCAAGGGACTAGCTTCGAAGTCCAGCATGACAGGCGTAGGGGGCAAAAGCATCCTCGTTCAGAAGTTCTGAACATTGCACCCCCACAGAAGTTTGCCCAAAGAGCTCCGCAACCTTCAGGAAGAAAGACCAGCAGCTGGAGGCCGCTAGGGAAACCGGCTGGCAAAGGCCAGACCTTTTTCTGCTGTATCCATGGTGAAAACCGGAGTCACGCAACTGATGCGTGCAAGGCTATAATTGCTTTGAGAGGAGAGTATTTGGAAAGAACTTCGGGTCGAGGCACTACTGACCGAGTTCCAGCTGAAGTGCGTCCGGAGCCTGTCCAGGCTGTGGCGCGGATAGAGAACTTCGATTCGGCAAGGCGCCCTCCAGTGGTCAATATTATGCCACCTCCGAAGCAAGAAGAGGGGAAAGATCGAGGAAAAAGAGTAGTCCTCCCCATCTCCGGAGGAGGGACCCTCGGACTTAGGTTCAGAGAGTGCTAATTGACGGAGGGAGTTCGGCGGATATTATTTTTGTCCAAGCTTTTGATCAACTCTGCATCTCCAGAAAGCATCTTCTCCCAGCAGCCCGTCCGTTGCAAGGATTTGCAGGACCCCCTCTTGATGCCCTCGGCCAAATTGGCCTGGAAGTTACTTTCGGAGAGGGGCCACTGGCCATGACAGAGGAAGTGATCTTCGATGTTGTGGATGCTCCATATGCATACAATGTCATCTTCGGAAGAGGCATGTTAAATCAATTCGGAGCTGTGGCGCATCATAATTACTTATGTATGAAGGTGCCCACGCAGGCAGGAGTGCTCACTGTTTTCGGAGATCAGGCCATTGCGCGAAGAGCGGAGTATGGTCATGGCCCTCCTCTTGACCCGAGACAGGTGAACAATGTGCAAGATAATCCGGAAAATTTTTCTATTCCTAGCGAATCTTCGAAGAAATCCTTCCCAAGACCAAGTCCTGAAGGAGAGATTGCAACGAAGGTTATTGTCAAAGATGGCAAGCAATATTCATTTCAATTTGGTAAAGACTTGCCTCCAGAAGTTGCTACCTCCTTAGAGAAAATAGTTGAGGAGAATTTAGATGTCTTTGCATGGTCTGATGAAGACATCACCGGAGTCAGTCGGGACATTATTGAACACAGTTTACTTGTGAACCCGAAGGCTCAGCCTGTTCGGCATGGACTCTGGAAGTTGTCTACGGAGAGAGCTATCCTTGCTAAAGACGAAGTTGAAAAGTTGCTGAAGGCTGGGATTATCAGAGAAGTGGCTCATATGGAGTGGTTAGCCAACCCAGTCTTCATTAGGAAGAAATCTTCCGGGAAGTGGCGCATGTGTATTGATTTTACATCCCTGAATAAAGCATGCCCCCGCGACCCCTACCCCATGCCCCGAATCGATCAATTGGTCGACTCCACTACTGGTTTGGAGTTATTAAGCTTCCTCGACGCGTATTCCGGCTATCATCAAATCTGGTTAAAGCACGAAGATGAAATAAAGACAAGCTTCGTAACTCCTTCAGGAGTCTTTTGTTATGTAAGAATGCCCTTTGGCTTAAGAAATGTCGGGGCTACTTTTTCGAGGTTAATTGCTAAGGCCCTAGGTCATCAATTAGGTCGTAATGAAGAGGCCTATATGGATGATATTGTAATAAAGAGTGCTTTAAAGCACCAACATAGCCTAGACTTAGCAAAAACATTCAATAGCCTTCGGGCATGTGGGATCCGTCTCAACCACGAAAATTGTATCTTCGGGGCGCAGGCTGGAAAATTGTTAGGGTATCTAGTTTCAAGGAGAGGGATCGAAGCTAGCCCCACTCAGATAACTGCGTTGCTGAGGATGGCTCCCCCGGAGAATTTAAAGCAAGTGCAAAAGCTGACCGGTCATCTTGCAGCACTTAGCAGATTCCTGGCAAGGGTCCGAAGATTTTGCATGGACGTCGGAGTGTCAAAAGAGCTTCGAAGATATTAAGAATTATCTCAGTAACCTTGCAACACTCACAGTGCCTGTTGCGGACGAAACCCTACTCCTCTACCTTGAAGCTACTGGCTCTGCTGTCAGTGCAGTCCTTGTCAGAGAGGTTGATTTCAACGGGAAGTTGGTACAGAATCCAGTCTATTTTGTGTCCGAAGCATTGTCCGGAGCAAAAACAAGATATTCCGAGCTTGAGAAATTCACTTATGCTCTGATAATGGCTTCGAGGAAGCTAAGGCATTATTTCTTGGCACATAATGTAATTGTACCAACTTCGTATCCTTTGGGAGATATGCTCCGAAGTAAGGATTCCACTGGAAGAATCGGGAAGTGGGCTGTTGAGCTAGCACCCTTCGGCATATCCTTTGTGGCAAGAACAACAATTAAGTCGCAAGTATTAGCAGACTTCGTGGCAAAGTGGACTCCCCCTGCAGCATGGGCTCCGGAGAAGCCAAGTGAAGGGATTTGGACTATTTACTCTCATGGAGCTTTCCAAGCATCAGGAGCAGGCGTCAGAGCTGTGATAATTTCGCCTTCAAGGCAAAAAGCAATGTACTCCGCAAGACTCAACTTTAAGTCTACCAATAATATTGCGGAGTATGAGGGAATTTTATTGGGACTCCGAATGGCACGTGCTCTAGGGGCTACAAGAGTTGTTATTAAAACATATTCTTAGATTGTAGCAGGGCACGTAGACAAGAGTTTCCAAGTCCGACATCCGCAGCTTGCAAAGTACTTAGAAGAAATCCGAAAGATCGAAGCAGCATTTAAAGGGATTTCCATTCGGAGTATACCTAGAGCAGAAAATATACAAGCTGAGATCTTAGCAAAAGCTGCAGCCAGAGCTATGGATATACCCGAAGAAGCTTTTTATGAAGAACTCAGTATACCTTCGGTGCCACAAATTCCTGCTGCGGAAGTCCTTTGCATTCCAAGTATAGATTGGCGAAGTTCAATCATAGAAGTGATGCAAGGAGAAGCAAATATGTCCGAAGGGCCACAACTTTTGAGGTTAAAGCTTAGAACTCGGAATTATCAAATAATCAATGGTATTTTATACAACGCTGGAGTATGTTCCCCTCTGCTTCGATGTATATCTCAAGCCAAAGGTCAAGAAATTCTTCGAGAAATTCATGAAGGAATTTGCGGTAGCCATCTGGCCCCTCGAGCTTTGGCAGGAAAAACACTTCGCCAGGGCGTTATTGGCCTACAATAGTAGCTGATGCGGAGAGCTTGGTCCGCACTTGCCAAGGATGTCAGTGGATGGGATGAAGAAGTCATCGCCCACCAACAGCTCTTCAAGTCATTGCCCCAGTATGGCCCATGGCCAGATGGGGCATGGATCTTATTTGTCCCTTCCCAGCAGCAAAAGGAAATTTGAAGTTCGCAGTGGTAGCAAACAAAAACTTTTCAAAGTGGGTCGAAGCAGAGCCCCTAACCGCTATCACTTCGAATAATGTTCAAAAATTTTTCTGGAAGAATATTATATGCCAGTTCGGAGTGCCTCGGCAGCTGATAGTGGATAATGGAACATAGTTTGATGCAGAACCCTTTAGGAAATTCTGTGAAGACCTGGGTATTCAACTATGTTTTGCTGCCGTCAGACATCCTCAATCTAATGGAGCTGTTGAAAGAGCCAATGGTAATATCTTGTCAGGGCTGAATCGAAGAATAGTAGCATTGGCAAAAGGATTGTGGACCGAAGAGCTTCCAAAGATCCTATGGTCCATCCGGACAACTCAGACAAGGTCTACCGGCTTTACTCCTTTCAGACTATTATTCGGAGATGAAGCTATGACACCAATAGAGCTCAAAGGAGGATCACTTCGCAGCACCAAACCGGAGATAGAAGGAGAAAGACAAGCTTCGCTGGATTTAATAGAGGAGACAAGACTTCGAGCTGTGGCAAATTTGTCAAAGTATCAGCAGCAGACGAAGACTTGGTTCGACCCAAAGGTCAAGATTAATGAACTTAGGCCGGGTCATCTCGTTTTGCGAAGTATCATAGCACCAGGAAAATTAGGAAATAAATGGGAAGGTCCATACTTAATTGTTCGCTCAGGGCGTCCTGGTTCTTTTAAGTTAGCTAATTTGGAAGGTGAAGAGTTAGCGCATACATGGCATGCAGAGCACCTAAAGCGATACTTCGCATAGGGGCTCCTTGTAATCATTTGTAAACACTTTCCGAATTACTAAAGCATATGGTTCAGATAATGCCTACCCCTCATAAACTTCCCACTTCCGAGTGGACGCACTAGAATAGCGGAGTTGACCGAGAGGGAAGTGTCATTAATTTGAATCATATTTTCGGACATCGGACCACTGGTCCGAAGTTTCCGACGTGGTGGGCTGAAATAATCTGGAGTCCTAGCCACCGGCTTGTAGGCATCCATAAAAGAGCCCGAGACCACAGAATGCGGAATCCAAGCCAACGACAGGTAGACATCCGTAAAAAGAGTCCAAGGAGACCAAATGATGCGGAGTCCAAGCCATTGGCTTGTAGGCATCCGTAAAAAGAGTCCAAAGAGACCACTGCGAACTCCAAACCACTGGTTTGACAGAATTCACAAAAAGAGCCGAAGTAGGCCAAAACAAAACAGAGTTTGAGCCATGAGCTTCGAATGTCTGTTAAAAAAGTCCAATGTGACAAATCATTTATGACACTAAAGTGTCCGGAAAGTTGTCCAAGGTGATTTCTTTCAAAACATAAGTTACTAAATTACCAATCTTCAGACTATAAATAGTCGAAGACATTTTATAGGATTTTAATCAATCATTAAAATGCTGAGGGGCTCCGAACCCCCAAAATTGTACTCCTAAGTTTTTCTTTGTGCCTAACCATCTTTGAATACAGTTCGAAGTTGCTTACGCCCAAAGAGGGGCTAGTAAATAGGGAGACAATTTTAAATCGATATTTATTATTCGAACAAATATGATTACATAATGAAAAATCGGTATCTATAACAAGAAGGAATCGAAGACCCCTTCGATCTCTAGAGCTATTGCTAAGGTTGGAACGACTATTTACAGAGCCGAGAGTTCTAACAACTTTGCGTTTAACTCTCCTACCTCCCTTCGAAGCTCTAAAGTCTTTTTGTTCTTGTTGATGCTCGGCCCTTGTTCAAAGTCGTTCGGGGCTCCTTTCCCAGCTTCCAATTTCTTCAGGCTTTTTACCTTGAGCTTCATCTTCATCTTCGGACCATGCAATGTCTTCGGAAGATGAAGTTTCCAAGTTAACTTCTTTTTCTTCCTCTTTAATATAAGACAATATGTCTTTGCTTACTTCGGGCGTAATCGCACCGTAGCTATCCCGAGGAACTAAAAATCGAGGGCGCTTGTGAAGTTTTAAAATATCGAAGGTAGCCCATAGCAGGCGGAGTTCGTCGTTAACGTCTAACACTTCGACATCTTCCATATGAGGCAAAGCCTAAAAACATGATAAGAAAATTTTCATTCATAAATGTACAAAAGCATAATGCTTTACATAGTCGAAGATCATAAGATAATTCTAAACCTGCGGGTTTGGCGGAGGTTGGCTGCTCGAAGCTTGGGACCGAGCTTGCTTCTGGCGTTGCCCTTCATCGATCCAAGCCTTGATCGTAGAGCGACCTTCGGCTCTCCATGAGGTTTGAAAGGCTTGCCAAGCAGCGGCCACACCTTTGGAAGGAGTAAGAAGCTGATTGTCATCGAAGGTAATGGGAGCCGCCCCAGCGTTCGGAGTTATCGAGTTGCCCAGATCTTCGTAGTAACGAAGTATGCCGATAGCAGCCACTTGTCCGGAGATTTCTCCGTATCGAAGGCCTGCTGTCTTCATTTTCTTCGCTGCCCCTTGGATCCTTTTTAGCCGTCACAGTAGGGGGATGTTGTCATCTGAAGGAAGCATCCCAGTAGTACCAAAGTACTCTAGAACTCCCAGCAGCTGGTTCATGACTTCCGCAGCTACATTCTCCAACTTCAGCTTATCTTCAATTAAGGCATCCTTCGCCGAAGTTAATTCTCTTACCACTCCAGAGAGCCTAGCTGCCTCCGTAGCTAAAGAATTTTTCTGGTTGAGTAGCTGGCTAGCTTCCTCGGCAGCTTTGGCTTTTTCTTCTTGGAGCCTGACAAGCTCAGCTCCCACCGTAGCATGCTCCGCACGCATCTTTTCAATCTCTGCTCGAAGCACAATTTGTTCTACTTCGAGCTCTTTGTTCGCAGCTTCCAAGCTTTGTCTAGCCCTGCGCTCCATTGAAACCATGTTGTCTAAGTGTGAAACCCGACCTTCGGAGATAGTAAGATTTCGTTAAAGAGTTGTATTTTCCTCTCGAAGGCGAAGGCTTCCATGCTCATTTGAAATGTTTGCAGCTCGGGCTAAGACTATTTGCTGCGAAGAGAAAAAACCAAGGTCAGAAATTATTTGTATATAAGTCTAATTTTATTTTGCAAATACTTCATACCTGGTATGCTGCACGCTCCATGGCATCGTTAAGATCCGAGCTCTCCGCCTCGCTCAAGATGGCCACCAAGTCCGTCTCCCCAACTTCGCGGCTAGCTCGATCCAAAGGCCCGAGCAAAGTCTGAAGTCCAGTTCTTCGCTCCAAGAAAGGAGATAGAAGAGGGAGCATGCTCAAGGCTTACTGGTCATCTTCGTTTGATGAAGGCCCGGAGTGCTGAGCCGTATTTTTTGGAGCTCCGGCAGATTCGCCCCCCTCCGTAGATTGGCTTTCGTCTGTTGATTCAGATGGAGTTGATCCTGAGCTCGGAGCAGGGAGGTGGTCCATCTTGCCTTTGCCTTTTCAAGGTCCCATTTGAGTGGCTCCTGGAATTGGCTCTGAAGTTGTCGAAGGTCCAAGAATTATATCTTTGGGATGGACCTCTTCCACGGGAGTAGATCCTGTTAAAACAAAGGTACTATACATTGTATAATTTCACAGGAAAAAAGAACAAAAAATTATGCGAAGGTTACCTTCGACATTTTGGCGACGGGTGAGCATTGGGCTGCTTGGTGGGTCGAAGGCTACTCCAAAGTCTTCGTCAGAGTAAACAGTCAAATCTTCGACTGTTGGAGCATCTTCGGGAGCAGCCGTTGTTACTTCACCCGGAATCGAAGCTGCTGCAACTTCGACTCCGCTTTTGTCCACAGGGGCTCCGTCTTGCGGTAAATTTTCTTGAGCAGCTGGAGTCCTCACTTGCTCAAGGTTGTCTTGAGACTCCAGCACGCTCGCAACTTCATCGATATTTGCTTCTCTTTGGGCTGCATCTTCGTTGATCAGGTCGACAAGCATCCTGTCTTCATCCTCCAAGGAATCGGAGATGGAAGCTCTTGGGCTTGAAGGCGCAGGAACTCTTGGCTTTCGAGCCACCTTTTTTAGCGGAGTCTTGGCAGAGCTCGAGGCTCCGACTTCAGCTTTTCTCTTTTTGGGCCCTTTCTCTGAAGGCACCCAATCCAGAAGAGGGGGCGGAACAACTTCGAGTAGTCCCCATACTCGGTTGGACCGTTCCCAAGTACCAACCAATTTAATTCTCCATTCCTTCTCGGTCAGAGTTGGGACGCCCAGAATTTCTCCGAAGCTCGTACAATCTGCTCCGAAGTTATAGGGGCTGAAGAGGCTAAAAAATGAGTTAAGTTGGTTATTTCTTCGAATTAATATAGATGACATATGTTGTTTTCGAAGTTACCTGCAGGGCTCGAGTTCGAAGAAATTTTATGGAGACCGCCCTCCGAATCTTCCTCGAAGGTGATCGGCCAGTTGGCCATCAAGGGATGGATCTGAAGCCCGAGGAATTCTTTGACTAAGTCCCGCATGCTCAGGCGGTGACTGATTTTTTGGAGTAGGCTGAGGTGAGCTTCGAGCTGGCCCGGATCCAGATGCACAAGAGCTTCCTTTAAGAAGTTGATATCTTGCAAGGGTCCAGCTAGACGGCTGCTCGCCCCAACTTCGGCATAGAACCACTTCAAGATCTAGCCTGCGTACCATCTGGCATTGATGGCCTTGGCGGGAAACCGGAGAGCATACTCGTCTCGGAGCCTGAAGTTGATGCTTCCGAAGGCCACTACTATCTTTTCACCTCCGAGGCCTACGAAGGTTTTTGGTTGGCACGAAGCTCTGTGCAGTGCTGCGAAGATCTCAGCCCTTCCTTCGTAACCTTCGGCTCGCAATGCCCATTCGAAGATGGAAAGACGCGCTACTGCATTCGGAGAAAGCTGGGGGAGAGTAATGTGGAATAAGTCCAATACATCAGGCAAGAAGTCAACTGCCGGAAGCCCCAAGCCAGCTTCGAGGAAGGCTTCGAAGACAACTACTTCTCCGGGCCTTGGCGACGGAATGACCTCTTTCCCAGGTTTGCGAATCATAACTCCAGAACTAATTTGGCCCTCTACTGCGGCCACGAGTGATTCCCTTTTGCAGGTTGAAGGTCCCAATTGATAGGACTGATCCACGTACTTCGTTGATGCCAGAAAGAGGTCTTGAGGGCCGACATTTTGGGGATTTCTCCCCGCCGCCGCCATTGCTACCATTGATGGTGTCGGAGTTGCCGTCGCCGATGTCGCAGCTGCCGCTACTACCGCAGCCTGCTGCCAGGGCAAGGTTGAAGCTGCTCCAGGACCCTTGAAACTGGTTTTCGCCATGGGATCTCACGGATTGCTTCAGAGGAAAAACGGAGGTTAAGGCTTGTCTGATGGTTTGTTGCACGAAAGCGGTGGAAAGGTACTCGAGAAGGGTCTGGGCCCTCTATTTATAGCCCAGGACAAGATTTTTTACCGTTTGCATCTGTCGTTTTGCATTCTTAACCGTTACTTTGTTGCGGAATTAACGCATCGCGTAACTTCCGTTAGAAGAAAGAAGCCAACGAATATTTCTTCCAAGTGTAAAAAGGCTTTCGGGCTTCTCGAGTTAGTTCTAAGATGGTTCGAATGTAATTTTCTTAGAAACTGATTCGAAGTTTTTTCATCTCCACGTATTTTGAAGGTGGTTTAAATCTGCTAACCCCTACGCATGATTATTTTTCTTGCGTATACTGCTCTCCTAACATTACAGATTTAGCGGAGAAGCGTATTCGAGGGGCTACTGTTGGGGGAAAATATTCCATCTTCAGGGTTATTGCAGCTACAGGACAAAGGTTGGTGATTAAGTCAAAGATTTCCATCATATAACTCTGGGGATGCATTGAATCAAGTTCGAAGTATGATGATGGACTCTAGTTCGGAGTATATCTTCGAACTTGGACTCTTCCGAGAGCTTCTTTGCCAGCTAAGATGGAAGACTTATCTTCTTTGTCATTAGATTAGTCTTTTACCATTTTAGTCCTATTAAGGGTACCGAATAGTTTCCACTATGTCGGTTGTAATAGAGGGGTAACAGGGTCTTTTCCTTAATGTTTGGGCCTATAAATACCCCCCATTTTACCTTGTAATACGGACCAAATACAAGTTATTCAATACACACATTTGAACTATTTTAAGCTATTATCCTTTCGGAGGTTTGGAATAGTTTACTTCGCAAACACTTCATTTGTTAGTTTCTAATCTTCAGAAACCTGTTAGCGTAATCTTTTACGCCAACAGTAAAGGTGGAACCTCGGGGTAAGACTCCGGATCGTTGACGGAGTCGTAGTCTTCTCGATATGGAAAAGTAGACACAACATTCAATAAACAATCCAAAATCAATCATACAAGCATACATGTTTTTGTTGGATTAAGTAAAGGAGATAGAGTCTTAAATTTTAGGGAATTGTTACTTGAATATTTAAGATTAATTTTTAATGAGATTTCTGAATTTTATAAATTTGTATAAGTATTTCTCTAAGGGGGGTTTTATTTTCCCTTTTTAGAGTTGAGGTAAAAGGTATAAAATAGCCTTAATGTTTTTATTGCAGTAAAAAGAGTGAAATTAAGTTATTGTGTCTTCTGAAGTTAGTATATATGTTTTTATGATATTTTCATAAAGTGTTGGCTTTTTGTTATATGAATTAATTAAATATCCTAAAAGGGCTTTTGCAATATTATTTAATAGAATAAAATGGCAAAATGAACATTCTATTTTTATTGAATTAAAACAGTGAAATAAAGTCATTAAGTCCTCTGAATTTAATATATAAATTATTAAAATTTTTTTGAGTCATTTAAATGAGATATAAATTTAATCCCAAAGGGGACTTTTCTTTATTATTTAATAAGAATATTTTGTGCCAAATGATCATATTGTTTTTATTGCATAAAAGTGTAGAGAATAAAAGGACAAATTTTCCAGAATTGAAATGGTGAAATTTGGAGTTAATTTGAGCAAGATATGAATTTTTAAAGTTTAAAGCATTTTCTGGAATTTCTAAAATCATTTTTCTGAGTTAAAACAGCTCTGGTCCACGGTGGACCAAACCCACCGTGCGCGGGGTCACTATTCTCGTGGACCTAATCGCTGTGAGCCATCTGATCCAGATCCGAAGGATGGCAGCGGGGCGGGAGGCTTAAATGAGATTGGAGGGCTCAGATTGGTCGATACCGGTCAACTCCGGTCAAGGCAATCTGAGCCCTTGATCTTGGGTTCTAATCGCGGCCGTCCCTCTCGGATCCGACGGTCATGATCAAATCCGGCACGGGGGAGCCAGGGGGCTTCGTCCCCGACTCCGGCCGAGCGGCGGCGAGCCATGGCGACGGCGTGCGGCGGCCTAAAGCCCTAGGCGTCGGCGAAAATGGACAGAGAGAAGAAAGGGGAGTTCAGGCGTACCGGTGGCGACGACGTCGGGACAGTGGCGGTGGTCGGCGGCGAGAAGAGGCGGAGGAGACCTTCAGGTCCGACGACGGCGAGGCGCTCTGGTGGTGGTCCGGCCGGACAGAGGTGGGGCCGAGGACGGGGGGGGGGGTGACGGGGGTCACGGTGGTAGCGGTGGTTAGGGCGTCGTGATGAGGACATCACTTCACATGATACACACATGGAGCCTCCACCTACAATTCAATTACTAGGACCAATCACACGCGCCCGTGCCCGTCGCTTGAACCATGAGGTTAATTCTTTCCTTAGCAACTATGTTAATATTTGTTTGGATGGGATGCTACTGAATACTAGTGATATTTTGTTGCTTAGGAACATGGGAGATGGAATAGAAGAGTTGGAGTTGAAGACGGAGCCGCACGGATGATTTGAAGTCAAGAATTCGCTTGTTCGGACTACATCGACCACCATGCACCAAAATGGGCATAACTTCCTCATACGAAGTCCGATTGGTGCATTCTTGGACGTTTTGGAAAGCTGAGGAGAAGACGGATCGTTTGCCGTTGGTTCCACCTCATTTGGAGTCTCGAGTCGACCTGTGTGTTTAAAACAGTCCTGCATGACAGAATTGGGCCGTGTTGGCCCATAGCCCGAGTCTGTACATCTTCTAGCCCACAACCCAAGTCTGTACGCCTTCCACAGGCTGCCCATGCCTTATATACTCACGCCAGCCGCCTCTAGGGTTAGGTTTTGCTTTGTTTGCATCTACACTTGTGTGTTTAGATCCCGCCTCTTGCACCAGACCGATTGGCTGCTGCATTGGCGTTTGTGAAACCTCACCTTATCATCGTTTGTCTGTGTTTTGGCATTCGACTTGTATCCTTCCTGTTCTTGCTTGTGTTCTTGGGTTCGCTTGCAGGAATTAGCCTTCGTGGCGAGGTCAATCGCGTTCTACGTGGTTGATAACCAACAGAGACAGTATTGTAACGATTGCAAGGTTTTGATCCGCCGGACCGGAACCTTGGATTGCCAACGTCGAGATTCTCCACCAACCCAAGTTATCCTTTACCTAGCGGAAGATCGGGACCAATCCCCCATTACGTCGATGGCACGGAACACCGGCGAGAGCTTGCCGGAGCCGAAACAGAGGGGAGGGGGAAAACTATGATGGCGGCGCTTTTGGATGCGAGGTCTAAGGTGATTTAGGCCTTGATGGATTGCGGTGAGGCCGGTGGTTTTTATAGGGGTCATCAGTGGCGCATTTAGGCAAGCAAATCGAGGGAGATGGGGGGTGGGGTTTCCAACGCCGGCGAGGTTTCCATAGCGCTCGGATTGCCTTCCAAAAGGGATGAAATCGCGTGGCAATAACCGGAATGGGGTCGCCGGTGTTTGGTATGTTGGAATTGGGTGCCAGTTTGGCACGGGGGAGGCCGACGGCGAGAATGGCAGGCGGGCGCCAGTGAAAATTGAAGGGGAGATATCCCCTTCCAATGAAGAAGAAGGGCCTGACAGGTGGCCCCCACCTGTCAGTGGCTTCGAGTGAAAGAGAAGGGGGCTGACGAGCGGGACCGGCTTGGCAGTGAGAGGGAGGGAGCGCGAGAGGCTGACGGGTGGGACCGGCTGACGCGAGTGGGCGGGGGAGAGAAGGGGGATGCGCCAATAGGCGGGTCCCACCTGTCAGTGGCCGAGATGGCTGGACCGGGCTGGGCTGGAGGGAAATGGGGGTTGCGGCCCAATAGGATTAAAAATGCATTTTTCATTTAAAATAATTCCAGAAATTGGTTTATTTGTTTAAGGCTTGAAGTACTGTTGCTAAAATTTTTTAAAAATTCTCAAAAATGTTTCTTGGCCTCTAGATTTCACGATAAATTTTTCAGCTTCAGATTTGAAATATTTCTCCCTGTTTTACTTTAATTGGGTTCTTTTAGCCTTTTCTTTAATTAAATAAATCCTTTTATTCTAGAAAATTTAATTTCCTCATTTTTATTCTACTTTTAATTCTGGGGCTGTTACAATGGTGGTCCACTCCGTAGGTGATGGCGCGAATGCTCAAGAGCTTTGACGGCTTTGGCTCGAAACCGTCACTGTCTCGAAGACTGTCTTCGGTGAAGCGAAGGCCTACGGGTTCAAAGCTTGTCACCGAACCTTCTGCACACTTCATGTGAGAAGGGGACTTCAGAAGATTCCAAATGTGCAAAGGCTGATCATGTCTACTCTGCAAAAGCTGATGTTATCTCCTCTGTGACATTGACAAAAGAAGCCTCCAAAAAAGTAGACTACCATCTGTACCCCTGTGTCTGACTGAGACAAAAACAGTGTAAACCCTAGGGGTAAAGTAGTCTATTCACATGGCTGAGTAGGGTCTATAAATAGTGAAGGCTGGTTAGGTCTAGGCAACACTATGAACTACCATTTTTAGAACTCCAGAGCTAGCGCCACATTCATGTACTCGGTCTTGTGAGTATTTTGTGTTCCCTGTTCATGCAATGAAAATTTCATTCTATTCTTTTCATATTGCGTGAACTTGTATTCCCATTTTGGACTGCATGTGTTGATTTCTCTGGGTTTCACTTCGTTCTGTTCTGGCCTGAGTTTGTGCACTATTTCTTTTCTAGAGAAGGGTATTAGTGTTTTGTGCGTGCGAAGTGTGTGGTTTTCAGTGTGTGTTCGCTCTGTGTAAACTGAGGCAACCGTTGTCTGATTACTAGCAAAACAATGAGTAGAGTTGTGCCTGAGGCTTGGGTTCTTTCCTTAGTCAAGGTCCTCAGCAAAGTTGGTTCTGTCTGCTTTTAGGCCTTCAGAATACAAAGTATCGTACTAGTTGCTAGTGCGGAGTATCAGGTTTAAGTCTTCTGAAGGAATCCCACTCCTGCGAAGGGTGAAGTGTGAAGCCTGCTCGAAGGCATCTTGTGTGCGGAGGCTGCACTTTCCTTGCAGAGTTGTGTTTTGGGTTTGTGGGTGTGAGCGAAGTCTTCTTGACTTCAGACTTTTGTTCTTTGCGAAGCCTGAGTTTGGAGCTGTAAAATACCTCCGAACTAGACCTCCGAAGGGTGTGTTCGAAGCCTGTTCCGCAGGAGACTGTTTTAGAACACAAGGCTATTTTTAGCTTGAAATTTTAAAAAAGCTCTCATTCACCGCCCCTCTGGTCACCCTTTTCGGCCCAACAATTGGTATCAGAGCAAGTTAAGATCACCAGTTGACCTTAATAGGTTTTGTGATCTTTTGGTGACATGGACAGAGTTAGTAAAATACTTCTGTTCGATGAGACTGATTTTGCATACTGGAAGGTGCGCATGGAGGCTTACTTACTAAGCCAAAAATGCAATTTGGGAGATTGTGAACTTACAATACTCCATCCCTGAAACCTGCACCACTCAGATAGAAAAGGATCAGTATAATTCTAACTCCAAAGTTAGAAATATATTGTTCATTGGTTTGAGTCGAAGTGAGTTTGATAGGGTTCAACACCTAAGGACAGCTAGGGAGATTTGGACTACACTCACTATTTTTCATGAGGTCTCTACAGAGATTAAGGCTAGGCGCCAAAGCACATACAATCAACAGTATCAGCTGTTTATACAAGCGCCTGGTGAATTTATAGATGCCATGTTTTCTCGCTTTGATGATATAGTGAGTAACTTGCGGTCCAATGGGACACTTGCTTACAATGACCATGATAGGGCTATCAAGCTTCTCTATGCTCTTGATCATAGCATATGAGAAGTGAAGATATTTAGCATTGAGGAGTCCACAGGTTATGACACATTGACATGTGATGAGCTCTTCAGCAAGCTAAAGTCCACAGAGATTGCCAAGGCATCTCTTGCAGTGCACAAAAAGTCTTTGCCACAACCATTAGCACTAGTTTCTAGCTCTAGTCATGGCACCACTAAAGAACCAAGCACCTCTAACACTTGTGTTCTTACAGGTGGTTTTGCTTTGTCCTCCCTTGTCTCTATCAGTAAGGAGCAGGTGGATACTCTAGATGATGAAGAGCTTGCTCTCATTGCTAGAAGGTTCACCCGGTTTCACAATGAGAGATGGGATCAGAGGAGAAATCAGTTTAGTGGTTGTTTTGAGTGTGGTGACACTTATCACATCAAGGCCAATTGTCCTAAGCACAAGAGGAGATATGAGAGTGAGCGCCCCAAACACCACAAGAAGGAGAGGAAACCCTATATGAAGGGTAAGCACGACAAGGTGGCTGAGAGGGTAACCAAGGCTGGTTCCAGAGCATTTGTTGCTGCTCTCAGTGATATTGACACTTCCTCAACTAGGGAGTCGAGCTCTGATGAGGAGGATGAGTGTCCAAGGAAGGACGAGAAAAAGGAGAAGAAGGCAAGGGATTTCACCGACCTTTGCTTCATGGCTGACAGTAGTCATAGCGGTGATGAGCTTGACTCATCTAAGATACCTCTATCCTATGACCAGCTTTCAATTAAAGTAGATGACTGAATGAAGTATTTCTTGGTTAGGATAGATTACTTGTTCAGGCTGCTAGAGATAGAAAAGACCTTAGACTTAGGCTAGAATCTGTTTCTACTGATTATGCCATGCTTAAGTCTAAAATTGATGATGCTGAATGTGAATCTTGCACTATTGTCATGAGTGAGCTTGCTCAGTTGCGTTCTGTGCATGCTCAAACTGTTGATAAGATTGAGACTACACGGAAGCAGCGTTTGGTGATGGAGTCTACAACTATTTATTCTGATGCTTGTTCGAATTGTCCATTAATTATTGATAGCATTAATTTAAGAGACAAGCATGTTAGGTAGTTTGAGGCTAGATTTGAGAGTGCTGAGTGTTCTAAGGATGTGTAGTGTTGGCGTAAAAGATTACGCTAACAGGTTTCTGTAGAAAAGAAACTAACAAACGAAGTGTTTGCGAAGCAAACTGTTCTAAGCCTCCGAAAGGATAATAGCTTAGAATAGTTCGAAAGTGTGTATTGAATCACTTATGATCGGTCCCTATTACAGGATGAAATGGGGGGTATTTATAGGCCTAAACATTAAGGAAAAGACCTATTTACCCCTCTATTACAACCGACATTAAGGAAACTATTCGGTTTCCTTAATAGGGCTAAAATGGTAAAAGACTAATCTAATAGGATAGAAGATAAGTCTTCCATCTTAGCTGGCAGAAAAGATCTTGAAGGGCTTTGGTTCGAAGACATACTTCGAATTAAAGCCTGCCTTCGGGCTTCGAACCGGGTTCCAAGCCACCTTCGAAGATGACCTTCGGACTATCTTCGAACTGGTTGACTGTCTTCATGCTGCTTTGGCAATAACCCCGAAGATGGGATATTTTCCCCCAACAGTAGCCCCTCGAATACGCTTCTCCGTTTGACCTGTAACGTTAGGAGAGCAGTATACGGAAAGAAAAGATAACCAATCATAGGGGTTATTGATTTTTGTTTTATCTTCGAAATGCATGAAGATATGAACTTCGAATCAGTCGTAAGGTGATTACTTTTCGAACTACCTTAGAACCGATTCAGGAAGTTCGAAAGTCCTTTTAGACTTAGAAAATATAACCGTTAGTTTCTGTTTCTAACGGAGTTATATGAAGCGTTATTTTCGGAGGAAAATAACAGGCGGGAATGCGAAAGGCCAAAGCCCAAACGGTAACAAACGGAAAGTTTAGGCTATAAATAAATGACTCCAGAACTTACTCGATTACCTTTTCACCGCTCGGTCCCAGTCAAAAGCCTTTTGAGTTCTTGAGTTCTTGAGTTCTTGAGCCCTAGTTCCCATTCTCTCAAGTTGATCCGGCAATCGCGATGGTGAAGACCAAAGGATCTGCGCCGCCTTCGACCTTGGCTCGGCAGCAGGCAGCCGCAGCAGCAGCGGCGGCAACATTGGCGGCGGCACCCTCGATGCAGGCGGCAATGTCCATGGCGGCAGGGGGGAGAAATCCCCAAATCCCCGATGACCAAGGTCTGTGCCCTCCATCGACCAAATATTTGGATCAGTCCTTTGAATTGGGACCTTCGACCTGCAAAAGAGAGTCCTTGGCAATCACAGCAGGGGGTAAGATTAGCAATGGGGTAATGGTTCGAAAACCAGGCAAAGAAGCAATCCCATCACCAAGACCCGGAGAAGTCGTAGTGTTCGAAGCTTTTTTCGAAGCAGGCTTGGGCCTCCCTGCTGTAGATTTCTTGGCCGAAGTCCTTGACTTGTTTCATGTAACCCTCCCCCAGCTGTCTCCGAATGCTGTAGCTAGATTAGCTATCTTCGAATGGGCTCTGAGAGCCGAAGGCTGTGAGGGGAGGGCTGAAGTCTTCGCAGCACTGCATAGAGCAACTTGTCAGCCGAAGACTTCCGTAGGCTCCGGAGGTGAAAAAGTATTGGTTGCCTTCGGAAGCATCAATTTTAGGCTTCGAGATGAATATGCTCTGCGATTCCCTGCTAAGGCCATCAACTCTAGATGGTATACTGATTGGGTGCTGCGGTGGTTTTACGCCGAAGTCGGAGTTAACAATCCTCTAGCTGGACCTCTCAAAGAAATCAGATTCCGGAAGGAAGCTCTAGTGCAACCCGACGAAGGTCAGCTCGAAGCCCGCCTGAACCTGCTTGAAAAAATTAGTCGGAGGCTCAGTATGCGAGATTTGGCCGAAGAATTCATCGGCCTTCAAATTCCTCCACTGATGGCCAACTGGCCTATCGCCTTCGAGGATGACTCGGAAGGCGGTCTTCGCAAAATAAGCTATACTTCGAGCCCTGCAGGTAACTTCGAAACCAACATGCATAGTACATATTTACTTCGAAGAAAGATTAACTTGAATTATTTTTTAGCTTCTTCAGCCCCTATTACTTCAGAGCAAATTGTAAGGGCTTCGGAGAAGATCTTGGGTGCTCCAACTCCGTCAGAAAAGGAATGGCGAATCAAATTAATCGGAAGTTGGGAGCGATCTAACAGAGTATGGGGAATGCTGGAGTTAACTCCGCCCCCTCTGATGGACTGGGTGCCTCAAGAGAAAGGACCCAAGAAGAGAGTAGCCGAAGCTGGAGCATCCAGCTCCGCAAGGACTCCGACGAAGAAGGTGGCTCGGAAGCCGAAAAACCTCGCACCTTCGAGCTCAAGAGCTTCAGCTTCTAGCTCTAAAGAAGACGAAGGTATTTTATTAGTAAGATTAATTGACGAAGATGCCGCTCAACAAAGTATTCATATTGAAGACAACGCAGGTATTCCGGAGCCTCAAGCCAACATCGAAGAAGTAAGAGCTCCGGATACCCAGGGAGAACAAATCGAAGCCCCTATGGGTGTGAATGAGGCCGAAGTGCCTGCGAACATACCGGAGTCTGGAGACAATGTTGATCAACCAATGACTTCGGTAGTTCAGGAAGACACAACTCAGGCTGGAGTTTCAGTGGATGAAAGGGGAGTCGAAGTCACTATGGCTTCGATTCTCGAAGAAGTAACGAGGGCTCTTCAGGACGATGCTCCTGTAGTTCAAGATTTAACGGCTGATTCGGATGAGGACTACACTTATGATCCTCCGATCAGTCCGGTGCTCGATATTCCAGAGAATATCGAAGGTAAATTTTGCTTAATTCTTATCAATTTTTGCAAAATTATACAATGTGTAATATTTTTGGTTTTTCAGAGCCTCCTGTTGTCGAAGTATCCCTCGAAGATACAACTCTAAGACCTTCGACAACTTCGGGGCCGCAACCAGGAGTTGCTCTACCGGGGCCTGGAAGAGGAAAAAGACACATCGAGCCCCTCCCAGCTCAAGGATCGACTTCATCTGAGTCAACGGACGAAAGTGAATCGACTGAGGGGGGGCCATCTTCTGAAGTTCCAAGGGCCTCGGAAGAAACCTCCGGACCTTCGCTAAGCAGGGCTGACCAGAAAGCTTCGAAACTGCTTCCTCTCATAACTCCTTTTTTGGAGGAGAAAACCGGACTTGGGACTTTGGTTAAACCTTTGGGTGAAGCCAGTCGCCAAGTCGGGGAAACAGAACTGGTAGCCCGTTTAAGCAGAGTGAAGGGTTCGGAGCTTAACCTTGCTGTGGAAAAAGCAGCTTATCAGGTATAAAGCATCTTCGAACCAAACAATGAATTATATATGAATAATTTCTTATTCTAGTTTTTCTTTTTCTTAGCAAGCAGTCTTAGCCCGCGCTGCAGCTTTGTCGAATGAAAACGAAATTGCTCAACTTCGGGAAGAGAACGAAACTCTTCAAAGAAATCTTAACTTCTCCGAAGGTCGAGTATCTCAAATGGACAATGTGATAATAGCAGAGCGAAGGGCTAGGCAAAGTTTGGAAGCTGCAAGGAAAGAGCTCGAAGCAGAAAGAGTTGTGCTTCGAGCGGAGATTGAAAGACTGCGGACGGAGGATGCTGCGAAGGACTCCGCACTTGTAAGGCTACAAGAAGAGGCTGGCCAACTCCGAACTCAAAAGAATGCTTTGACTACGGAGAACGCTCGAATCTCCGGAGTTTTAGCTGAAACAACTTCGGCCAAGGATATGCTTATTGAAGAAAAGGTTAAGTCGGAGAAGGTAGCTTCGGAGGTCATTGAACAAATGTTAGGTGTCTTGGAGTACTTCGGTACTACTGGATCACTACCTTCGGATGACAATGTAACTCTGCTGCGCCGGCTAAAGAGGATCCAAGGAGCAGCGAAGCAAATGAAGACGGCAGGCATACGTTATGGAGAACTCTCCGGACAAGTGTCTGCCCTTGGAATACTTCGCTACTACGAGGATTTGGGCCGATCAATCACTCCGAGCGCACAGGGCTCCATCATCTTCGACGACGACCGACTTTTAAAACCTTCTGAAGGTGTAGCTGTTGCTTGGCGAGCCTTCCAGACTTCATGGAGAGCCGAAGGTCGATCTGCGATCAAGGCTTGGATTGACGAAGGCCAACGCCAAAAGCAAGTTCGGAGCCAAGCTTCGAGCAGTCAGCCTCCTCCGAATCCGCAGGTTTAGGATTATTTAGGATTTTTTGATTATGTAAAGCTGATGCTTGTAAATATTTATCAATGAAAATCTCGTTTGTCATATTTTTAGGCTTTGCCTCTTATGGAAGATATCGAAGTGTTAGAGCTTAACAGCGAACTTCGCTCACTGTGGAACACCTTCGAACTTCTAAAGAGTTATAAGCGTCCTCGATTTCTTATCCCTCGAGATGACTCCGGCGTTATTGCGCCCGAAGTAATCAAAGACATATTGTCTTATATTAAAGAGGAAGATAAAGAGAGCGACGCAAACACCTCGTCTTCTGAAGACACTAATTGGTCCGAAGACGAAGGTGAAGCCCAAAATAAAAGATCTGAAGATCTTAGAAGCTGGGAGAGAAGCCCCGAGCGGCTTCGAACTTGGGCCGAACTTCAACAAGAGCAGAAGGATTTTAGAGCTTCAAAGGGGAGGAAGAGAGTTAAACGTAAAGTTCTTAGAACTTCCGATGTTGGAACTAGTCGTTCCACCCCTAGCTCTCGGGACCGAAGAGGTCTCCGATTCCTTCTTGGTATAGATACCAATTTTTCATGATGTAATTTGTAAATACATTTGTTTTGATAATGAATGCCGATTTAAAATTGTCTCCATATTTACTAGCCCCTCTTTGGGTATAAGCAACTTCGAACTATATTCGAAGATGGTTATGCGCAAAGAAAAAACTTCGGAGTACAATTTTTTTTTTTTTTTTTTTGGGGGTTCGGAGCCCCTCTGTCATTTTTAAAGATCTTTTGAAATCTTATGAAATATCTTCGACTATTTGCAGTCAGAAGAATGGTAACTTGGTACCTTTGTTTGCTTTTACGAAAGAAATCAATTAAGATAACTTCGAGGACATTTTAATGTCTTAAGAATTTTGTCACTTTGGACTTATATGAACAGACATTCGGAGCTCATGGCTGAAATGCTGTTTTGCTTTAGCCACCTTCGGCTATTTTTGCAGAAGTCTACCAGCCGGAGCTTGGACTTCGTAGAAATTGTAGCCACCTTCGGCTATTTTTGCAGAAGTCTACCAGCCGGAGCTTGGACTTCGTAGAAATTGTAGCCACCTTCGGCTATTTTTGCAGAAGTCTACCAGCCGGAGCTTGGACTTCGTAGAAATTGTAGCCACCTTCGGCTATTTTTGCAGAAGTCTACCAGCCGGAGCTTGGACTTCGCAGAATTTGGCCACTTGGGCTCTTTTTTGCAGAAGTCTACCAGCCGGAGCTTGGACTTCGCAGAATTTGGCCACCTACGGCTCTTTTTACGGAAGTCTGACAAGCTGCAGCTTGGACTCCGCAGATTTTGGCCACCTTCGGCTCTTTTTACGGAAGTCTACCAGCCGAAGCTTGGACTCCGTAGAATGTGGTATTGGCTCTTTTACGGATGCCTACAAGGTATCAGCTTGGGCTCCGGATGGATTTCAGCCACCACACCGGAGGCTTCGACTTTAAGGGTTCGAAGTCCGGAAATACAGCCAGCTTGATGACACTTCCCTCTCGATCGACTTCCGTCCCAGCGCGTCCGCTCGGGAAACTAGGAGTGTCAAGGGGAAGGGCAAACCACTGGTGTATGTTTTATTAATTTAGAGGTGATTACAAACAGATTACAAGGGGCCCTTATGCGAAGTATCGCTTTAGGTGCTCCGCATGCCAAGTATGTGCTAACTCTTCACCTTCTAAATTAGCTAATTTGAATGAGCCAGGGCGCCCCGAGCGGACGATTAGATATGGACCTTCCCATTTATTGCCTAACTTCCCTGGTGCTATAATGCTTCGTAGAACAAGATGACCCGGTCTTAACTCGCTGAGCTTAACCTTCGGGTCATACCAAGTCTTCGTCTGCTGATGATACTTTGATAAATTAGCTACAGCTCGAAGCCTTGTTTCTTCTGACAAATCTAACGAAGCTTGTCTTTCTTCTTCGATGTCTGGTTCGGTGCTGCGAAGTGATCCTCCTTTGAGCTCCGTTGGAGTCATAGCTTCATCTCCGAATAGTAGTCTGAACGGAGTAAAACCTGTGGACCTTGTTTGCGTAGTCCGAATGGACCACAGAATCTTCGGAAGTTCTTCGGTCCACAGTCCCTTTGATAATCCTACTATTCTTCGATTTAGCCCTGATAGAATATTTCCATTGGCTCGCTCAACTGCTCCATTTGACTGAGGATGTCTCACTGCAGCAAAACATAGTTGAATGCCTAGGTCTTCGCAAAACTTTCTGAAGGGTTCTGCGTCGAACTGTGTTCCATTATCAACTGTGAGATATCTAGGCACTCCGAACCGGCAAATAATGTTTTTCCAGAAGAATTTCTGTACATTGTTCGAAGTGATAGCTGTTAAGGGCTCTGCTTCCACCCACTTAGAGAAATATTCAATAGCTACCACTGCGAACTTGAGATTTCCCTTTGCTAACGGAAAGGGACCAATTAGATCCATACCCCATCTGGCCATAGGCCATACCGGAGCAATGACTTGAAGAGCTGTTGGTGGGCGATGACTCCGTCGACCCATCCATTGGCATCCTTGACAAGTGCGGACCAAGCTCTCCGCATCAGCTGTTATTGTGGGCCAATAAAGCCCCTGGCGAAGTGTTTTTCCTGCTAGAGCTCTAGGGGCTAAATGACTTCCACAAAGGCCTTCGTGAATTTCTCGAAGAATTTCTTGGCCTTCGGCTTGAGATATACATCGGAGTAGAGGGGAACATACTCCGGCCTTGTATAATATACCGTTGATTAACTGATAGTTTCTTGCTCTGAGCTTTAACCTTGACAATTGGGGCTCTTCGGGCAAATTCGTTCCTCCTTGCAAGAGTTCTGTGATTGAATCCTTCCAATCTGCACTAGGAATGCAGAGAATCTCTGCAGAAGCAACTTGTGGCACCGAAGGTATATTGAGCTCCTCGTAGAAAGCTTCGTCAGGCACATCCACAGCTCCGGCAGCAGCCTTCGCTAAAATGTCCGCTTGCACGTTTTCAGCTCTTGGTATACTCCGAATGGAAATACCCTTGAAATGTGCTTCGATCTTGCGAATTTCTTCTAAGTACTTTGCAAGCTGTGGATGTCGGACTTGAAAACTTTTGTCTACGTGCCCTGCTACTATCTGAGAATCTGTTTTTATAATTATCCTTGTAGCCCCTAGAGCACGTGCTTTCCGGAGTCCCAATAATATTCCTTCGTACTCCGCTATATTATTGGTAGACTTAAAGTTGAGTCTTGCGGAGTACATTGCTCTTTGACCTGACGGAGAAATTAATACTGCCCCAATGCCTGCTCCGGATGCTTGGAAAGCCCCATCGGAGTAAATAGTCCAGACTCCGTCATCTGATTTCTCCGGAGTCAACTTCGCAGGTGGAGTCCACTCTGCTACGAAGTCTGCTAGGACTTGAGATTTGATAGCTGTCCTTGCCAGGAAAGATATGCCGAAGGGTGCTAGTTCTACTGCCCACTTTCCAATTCTTCCAGTGGAATCTTTGCTTCGGAGCATATCTCCTAAAGGATACGAAGTTGGTACAATTACATTGTGAGCCAAAAAATAATGTCGTAACTTCCTCGAAGCCATTATCAGAGCATAAACGAACTTTTCAAGTTCGGAGTATCTTGTCTTCGCTCCTGACAATGCTTCGGATACAAAATAGACAGGATTTTGGACCAACTTCCCATTGATATCAGCTTCTCTGACAAGGACTGCGCTGACTGCTGAGCCTGTGGCTGCAAGATACAGAAGTAAGGTTTCGTCCGCAATAGGCACCGTAAGTGTAGCAAGATTGCTGAGATAATCTTTAATATCTTCGAAGCTTTTCTGACACTCCGGTGTCCATGCAAAATCTTCGGACCCTTTCAAAGCTTTAAAGATTGGCAAGCTCCTCTCCGCAGATCTTGATAAAAACCTGCTAAGTGCGGCTAGACGTCCAGTCAGCTTTTGCACTTGCTTTAAATTCTCCGGAGGAGCCATCTTCTGCAGCGCAGTTATTTGAGTAGGGCTAGCTTCAATTCCCCTGCTTGAAACTAAGTACCCTAACAACTTTCCAGCCTTAGCTCCGAATATACATTTTTCGGGGTTAAGGCGGATCCCACATGCCCGAAGGCTATTGAATGTTTCTGCTAAGTCTAGGCTATGTTGGTGCTTTAAAGCACTCTTTATTACAATATCATCCATATAGGCCTCCACATTGCGACCTAATTGATGACCTAGAGCCTTAGCAACTAATCTTGAAAAGGTAGCTCCGGCATTTCTTAGGCCGAAGGGCATTCTTACATAGCAGAAGACTCCCGAAGGAGTTACAAAGCTCGTCTTGATTTCATCTTCGCGCTTCAACCATATTTGATGATATCCGGAATACGCGTCGAGGAAGCTTAGTAACTCCGAACCTGCAGTGGAGTCAACTAGTTGATCAATTCGGGGCATGGGGTAGGGGTCACGTGGGCACGCTTTATTCAAAGATGTGAAATCAATGCACATGCGCCACTTTCCGGAGGACTTCTTCCTGACGAAGACTGGGTTTGCTAACCATTCTGTATGGGCCACTTCTCTGATAATCCCAGCCTTCAACAGTTTTTCAACTTCGTCCTTAGCTAGAGCAGCTCTCTCTGCGGACATCTTCCGGAGCCCTTGTCGAACAGGCCGGGCCTTCGGGTTTACAAGCAAGCTGTGCTCAATAATATCCCGATCGACTCCGGTGATATCTTCGTCAGACCAGGCGAAGACATCCAAATTTTCTCCTACAACCTTTTCCAAGGAAGTTGCAACTTCGGGAGGTAAATCTTTACCAAACTGAAAAGTGTATTCTTTACCATCTTTGACAATGACCTTCGTTGCAATCTCTCCTTCGGGACTTGGTCTTGGAAATGACTTCTTCGAAGCTTCGGAGGAGGCTGAAAAAATTTCTCCATTTTCTTGGACACTGTTTACTTGCCTCGGATCAAGAGGAGGACCATGACCATATTCTGCTCTCCGAGCTATGGCTTGATCTCCGAAGACTGTCAGAACTCCTGATTGTGTGGGCATCTTCATGCACAAGTAATTGTGATGCGCCACAGCTCCGAACTGATTCAACATGCCTCGGCCGAAGATAACATTATAAGCATACGGGGCATCTACCACATCAAAGATAACTTCCTCAGTTCGGGCTAGTAAACCTTCTCCGAAGGTTACTTCCAGGCCTATCTGGCCAAGTGCATCTAGCGGAGGTCCTGCGAAGCCTTGCAGAGGACGAGCCGCTGGGAGGAGATGCTTCCGGGAAATGCATAACTGATCGAAGGCTTGTACAAATATGATATCTGCCGAGCTACCTCCGTCGATTAGCACCCTTCGGACTTCAGTTCCGGCAATATCAGCAGTGATAACCAAAGGATCTGCATGCGGGAACTTAATACCAGCTGCATCCTCCGCAGAGAAAGATATTGGAACATGAGACCACTCCGGCATTGCAGCTGCAGATGACGAAGTTCCAATGTGGCCTACTTCTCGAACGTACTCTCTTCGCTGTCTCTTGGACATGCTTCCGAGAGTACCTCCTCCGGAGATAGGGAGAACTACTCTCTTCCCTCTATCTTGCCCTTCTTCTTGCTTCGGAGGTGGCATAACATTGGCCACCGGAGGATGTCTTGCAGCATCAAAATTTTCTATTCGCGCTACAGCCTGGACCGGCTCCGAGCGCACTGCTGCTGCTGGACTTCGGTCGGTACTACCTCGACCCGAAGTTCTCTCCAAGTATTCTCCCCGAAGGGTAAGAATAGCCTTGCAGGTATCAGTTGCATGGCTTCGGTTCTCTCCATGAATACAGCAAAAAAGGGTCTGGCCCTTGCCAGCCGTTTTCCCTGGCGGCCTCCAGCCGCTGGACTTGTTCCCTGCAGACTGTGGAGCTCTTGGTGCAAACTTCTGCGGGGGTGCAATGTTTAAGACCTCAGAGCGAGGGTGCTTTTGCCCTCTTCTTCTATCATGTTGCACTTCGGGGACTGGCTCTTGCGGCAGAGCCGAAGTCTTTACTTCTGCTTGAACTTCTGTCAACACTGTCGAAGTAGCAGTAGTCCTCCGAAGCCAACCTTCTTCCGACTTCGAGTACTCCTCGAAGTACGACATCAACTGTGATACTGTGGTGATGCTTTTCCGATGCAATTTATCCAGAAGGCCTTTATGACTGACGCCTTCCCGAGCCGCATCAACCACCGAGGATGTGGACAGCCCCCGAATTTGCGACTTCGTGTGAGCGAAGCGCTTGAAGTACTGCCTCAATGTTTCTCCGGGGAGCTGTTTTACTTGGAAAAGGCTTCCTGTCGACATGGGGGGCACGAAGGTGCCCTGAAAGTTACTTATGAACTTCCTCTTTAACTGTGACCAAGAATCGATTGATCCTGGCTTTAAAGACCAGAACCATCGCAACGCCACTCCTTCAAGGGCTAACGGGAAGCACTTCGCCATAGTTTCTCTGTCTCCGCCACTAGCTTCGATTGCTAGGGCATAAGAACGCACAAACTCACTGGGATCTTCGTCTCCAGCATACTTGCAGAGCTTCGAAGTTTTAAACTTCGGATTGAAGCGAATCTTCTGAAGCTCAGGATGCAACGGAGATTCATTGTCGTAAGAGGCGTTCTCCGGAGCTTCGGGATAATCAAGATCGTCGTCTTCATGCACTTCGGGGATAGCTGGGGTGGCTTGAGGGCGAAGCCTGTTCGCAGCCTCCTGTCGCCACCTCGCTACCTCGGCTTGAAGATTGGCCATTTGAGTGGCCATGTCTCCAAGGCTATCTTCATCTCCTCCGGAAGGACCTTCCGGGTCTTGAGAACTGGTATGATCAGTTCCGATCGGAATGGAGGGTGGCAGAGTGGCTCCGGGCGGTCGGAGTGTAGAAGGGGTTGGTGGAGAGGTTTCGTATCCTCGAGGGATAGAAGCCCCTTGCGGAGTTTGAGGTGGAGGGATAGTCGAAGACCCTCCGACTTCAACTGTGTCGAAGGGTATCTCTCCGGAGATCCGAGAGGACCTCCGAGTGGGATTGCGAGGTGCGCTCCGCTTAGGAGGCATGATGCAAGAGGTTGGTAGAGAACGAAGTTTTTTGGACTAAGTTCCCCACGGACGGCGCCAACTGTTGGCGTAAAAGATTACGCTAACAGGTTTCTGTAGAAAAGAAACTAACAAACGAAGTGTTTGCGAAGCAAACTGTTCTAAGCCTCCGAAAGGATAATAGCTTAGAATAGTTCGAAAGTGTGTATTGAATCACTTATGATCGGTCCCTATTACAGGATGAAATGGGGGGTATTTATAGGCCTAAACATTAAGGAAAAGACCTATTTACCCCTCTATTACAACCGACATTAAGGAAACTATTCGGTTTCCTTAATAGGGCTAAAATGGTAAAAGACTAATCTAATAGGATAGAAGATAAGTCTTCCATCTTAGCTGGCAGAAAAGATCTTGAAGGGCTTTGGTTCGAAGACATACTTCGAATTAAAGCCTGCCTTCGGGCTTCGAACCGGGTTCCAAGCCACCTTCGAAGATGACCTTCGGACTATCTTCGAACTGGTTGACTGTCTTCATGCTGCTTTGGCAATAACCCCGAAGATGGGATATTTTCCCCCAACATGTAGCCTTCTTGTCCCACCTACATCACCCTTATGGACTAACTCAGTTTTGCTAGAGGGCAAGCTGAAAACCTTATAACTGAAAATGAATACCCTCTTTCTATGGTTAACAAATGCACTAAGGGAAAGGGTAGGATGAACTTGCTCATGGCCAAGACCAAGATGTATGCTGATAGGGCAGGGTTAGCTATAGGATTGGGTTTTGAGAGGATTCCTTCAAACAGTGAGAACAGAACTATTTTTACCTCACCCACTACCTTAGAGAAAGAAAGAGCCTAGTTATACCTTCCATCAGCCAAAAATCCAACCCAAACTCCAAAGAAAACCACTCCTCCTGCCAAGAAAATTCCTCCCAAGAAGAACCCTCTGATAAAACCCAAGGAGCCTGTGAGGATTGCTCCAATGACCCATGAGAGTGCCCCTAGGAGAGTGTTTCATTGTTTTTACTGTCAGCGGGCTGGTCATTTGGTTGGGTTTTGCTATCGTCGCATCAAGGATGAGTGACGTTCTTAGATGTTGATGTTCCAGGACATGGATTAGCCACCTCTAGGTATGCATGAGTCTGAGTTTTACTCACGTCCTGTTTACGAGGCTCCCCGATCTTCTCAGAGAGGTTTTGACCCTCGTGGTGTTCACCATGTTACATATGGTGCTAGACCTCGTGTTAGTGGCCTTTTGCCTCGACAGGTTGGGAGACCTCGTCATACGTTTGGGTTACATCATGTGGGTAGACCTCGCACATTGCATCACTTTATTTTACCTATGCGAAGACAGACTACTTTTAATATGCCTACTACTCGTATCTCTCAGTGTTGGATGCCTAGTCATGTTCTTCACTCACCCCATCATTGAGCAATCGAGGTTTTCTCATTTTGTGTAGGCGTCAGATCGAGGCTTGGAGGGCACATGGATCATGGACTCCGGTTGTTCGCGCCATATGACCAGGAATGTAGCATGGTTCTCTAGCCTCACCACAACCAAACAAAAGGAACAAATCACCTTCGGCAATAATCGAAGGAGTAGAGTGAAAGGTAAAGGTGTGGTAAGAATCAACTCAAACTTCACTCTCAAAGATGTTGCTTTGGTTGAAAATTTGGGATACAATTTTATCTATGTATCTCAGTTTCTTGATGAGGGCTTCGAAGTGCGATTTCATCGCAATACTTCGCAAGTACTCAATTCTGATGGCGCTATGGTTTGTAAGATCTTTAGAGTTGGGAGAGTTTTTGGAGCTTGTTTTTCTGAGTCATCTAGTTATTCTCACTGCTTAGTTGCCCATTCAACTTCTGAGCTTTGGAAATGGCATAGGAGACTAGTGCATATGAGCTTTGAGATGCTCGCTCGATTGAGTTCCCTAGGTCTGATCCGAGGATTGCCCAAGCTCAAATTTGAGAGGAATTAAGTTTGTGCTCCTTGTCGACATGGGAAAATGATTGCCGCTTCACATTCGCCAGTCGCTATGGTGATGACTGAACAACCGAGAGAACTTCTCCATATGGACACTATAGGTCCATCTCGGGTTAGTTCTCTGGGCGGCAAATGGTATGTACTTATTATTGTCGATGACTTCTCTCATTACTCTTGGGTCTTCTTTCTAGCCAGCAAGGATGAAGTGTTTTTCACACTTCCGGAGCTTGGCCCTGAGACTTTTTACTGAACTCCCTGGTGCATTGAAATTCATTCGAAGTGATAATGGCACCGAGTTAAAGAACAGTCTCTTTGTTGACTTTTGCATAGAGCATGGCATAGAACATCAATTCTCTGATCCGCGGGTTTCTCAATAGAATGGTGTTGTTGAGAGGAAAAACCACACTTTGGTTGAGATGGCTAGGATGATGCTCGATGAGCATATGACTCCTAGAAAGTTCTGGGCTGAGGCCATGAACACTTCTTGTTACATCTCAAACCGAAACGGAATTTTCTTGCTCTCAATTTTGAATTTGACTTCTTATGAGATGTGTTTTGGGAGACAGCCCAAAGTTACTCATCTTCGGGTATTTGGTTGTCGATACTTTATCCTAAAACGTGGAAATTTGGACAAATTTGAGTCGTGTTCTTCTGACAGGATCTTCTTGGATTACACTACTCACGACCATTCTTATCGTATTTTCAATTTGGAAACTAACACTATCATCGAGTCATGTGATGTGACTTTTGATGAATCAACCCCCTGTGTTAACTTGAAAATTTTGAGAGAAACCAAATCTGGACACTTGTAGATCCTCCACCTAATGTTCATTTTATTGGAACTAAATGGATTTTCAAAAACAATCAGGGGGAGGATGGGTTTATAGTTAGAAACAAAGCTAGACTTGTGGCACAGGGTTATTCTCAGATAGAAGGGATTGATTTTACAGAAACTTTTGCACCTGTTGCTCAACTCGAGGCCATTAGAATTTTACTTACATTTGTGGCATCCCAAGGTTTCAAACTTTATCAAATGGATGTCAAAAGTGCTTTTCTTAATGACTTCACAGGTGAAGACGTTTATGTAAAACAAAGCCTTAGTTTTGAAAACCCCAAATATCCATGTAAAGTCCTTAAACTTCATAAGGCTCTTTATGGACTTAAGTAGGTCCCTCGGGCATGGTATGACAGACTTAAGTCTTTTCTGCTTGAGCGAGGATATTTGATGGGATCTATAGATAAAACCCTGTTCACTCTCAAGCATGGCAAAGATTTCGTTCTAGTCCAGATTTACGTTGACGATATCATCTTTGGTGGCTCTTCTCATGCTTTGGTTTCCGAGTATGCAGATGCTATGAGTAGGGAGTTTGAGATGTCCATGATGGGCGAACTCACATTTTTCTTTGGTTTGCAAATCAAGCAAAGTAAACAAGGTACCTTCGTTCACCACACAAAGTACACCAAGGACCTACTCAAGAAGTTTGACATGGCTGATGCGAAGCCACTCGCCACTCCAATGGTTACATCTGTAGTATTGGACCCTGACGATGATGGAGAAACCATAGATCAGAAGGAGTTCTGAAGCATGATCGGCTCGCTCCTCTACTTGACTGCTATGAGGCCGGACATACACTTCACTGTGTGTCTGTGCGCTCGTTTTTAGATTTCGCCACGTGCTTCGCACCGCCAAGCGGTAAAGCGCATTCTCAGGTATCTCAAGCATACCCTTGAATTTTCCATTTGGTATTCTGCATCTTCCTCCTTGTGTCTTCGTGGTTATTCAGATGCGTATTTTTCTAGGTGTAGAATTGATAGGAAGAGTACCTCGGATACTTGTCATTTTCTGGGTACTTCTCTTGTTTGCTGGTCTTCTCGCAAACAGTCTAGCGTTGCACAGTCTACGACTAAAGCTAAATATGTTGTTGCAACCAACTATTGTTCACATATTTTGTGGATGGTTTCCACTTTGCGGGATTTCGGATTAGACTATAAGTGTGTTCCACTATTTTGTGATAACACTAGCGCTATTTGCATTGCAAACAACCCGGTTCAGCATTCTAGAACCAAACACATTGATGTGAGATATCATTTTCTCAGAGATCACAATGAGAAGGGTGATATTGAACTTTAGTATGTTGATACCCAAAACCAGCTCGCCAACATTTTTACCAAACCACTTGATGCATCCCGATTTGCTTATTTGCATGGGAAACTTGGTATTTGTTATCCTTACCACATTTTGTGAGGGGGAGCATAATTTAATTATTTTGTTTTAGCTTCCTTATGATGATTTGTTTATGCGCTTAGTTGCTTTTATATGCCCTTGCATGTTTGTCATTATCATGATGCATTCAGCTTTGTTTAACATATCTAACTTCATAATGAGCATGATTTTAATTTACAAAATTCAAAACTTGATCACTACTTAGTCTGGTGTTTAGCATGTGTTGTGCATAATTGCTTTAACTATCTCTTATCTGCCTGGTAGCTAGAATCCATTACTATGGATGCAACATTGCAACTTGAAAATAATAGTGCTATTCATGGATTCATACAACAAATGTTACACAACAAAATTAAATATCCATGATTTTTGTGCTAAAAATGAAAAGATCCCAGAGGGTTTGCTTGTCGCACTTCTCTATTCTAGACTGCTTACCATTGTACTTTGGTATGAATTGTGATAACTTAGTGTCTGCCAAAATCACTGCCTTAAGCTTCTGATGGTTGTACTGATCTAGGCTTGGCTTGGTTGGAAAGTATAAGGTAGACAAGCAAATAACCCCTGGCAATATAAAAAGAATTATACAGTTTGAATTATTTGCTTATCAAGCTTGCTAAATGCTCCATAAAATTAGACTTAATTTCCTAGGTACAGATTGATTAGTTTTTGCGGCTCCTGTTTTCGCTTGTCTAGATGACTAGACTAAGTGGTGATGCTTTTACTTTCAACAATTTGAAAAACTCACGCATCAAACCTTGAACTTGGAATATATTAACTTGAGCTGAGCATCTGAGCCTGACACTATAATTTGGCATATTCTTGCACCTTATGTTCTCACACGTCTCATCATCTCGAAACCTTGCATCTTCTCTTGCTCCTTGATTCTTGCATTGCCAAAGGGGGAGAAAAATGCCCGGTTCCCTATCTTAGGGGGAGAACAAGTGATGAAGCTCAACAAAGGGGGAGAAAATATTTGCTGCCAAAGGAGAATTATTGACAAATGGTTTTTCATGAGTTAAATCAATATAAACCATTTAACAAGTGACATGTTTTGGCTCTTTTCTAAGTTTTTATGGTCACTTGTGTGATGAAAAGTTTCAAATTTTCTTGAATTTGAATTTAGTTGTCCATGCACTCATCAAGGGGGAGATTGAGAAACCAAGTTGAAATGTGCCTTGGTTTCAAGTCTGTGATGAGTGATTGACAAATTCTCTTCTAGGCGAAGAGGTCCCTCCAAAGTGGTTCGGAGGTGTTTTTCTAAAGGGTTCAGTGGTTGCTGACTGCAGCTGTGCAGCGGAGTGTGTCTGTCGGAGGGGTCCGGTAGAACACGATGACATGTTTGTACCAAAGGGTTCGGTACTTTGGACGGTACACCAGAGTGTGTACCGAAGGCTGTTTACCAGAGAGGTCTCCGGGGTACTAGAAAATCTTGTGTGCTTGTAGGTGGTGTGTAGGTGACTTTAGAGGCGATGGATGGTTTGGAGTGAGTGAACCTAGGTCAAGAGGGAGGCTTGGTGCCAGGCGAGCGGGGAGTTCGAGTCAAGGTGCGCCAGGCGAAGGCAGAAAGTGCGGAGGGTGACTCCGGCTGAAGGTAGCCTAAGGCAAAGTCCATGGAGGCGAGGCACTTCGAAGGGTGCTCCGGAAGGAGTGACTTTGCAGTATGGTGGATGAATTCCTCAGCATTGAGGCAAGGAGTTCAAAGTGTGCTCCGGATGGAGGCACTCGAAGGGACACCTGACAAAGGTCTCGAAAGTCAAGGTGCATCGAAGGCATGGTCCAGATAAGGGTCTTCGTAGAGTGTGCTCAGGGCTGAGACAATACGAAGGGATGCTTATGGATATGCTTCATGCGGAGGCCTTGAATGGAGGGACTTCGGAAGGTGGCAAAGGTACTTCGAAGGTGGTGCTTCGGAGTGTGGCTGACTTGAGGTATTTCGGTCATGAATGGCTTCGATACACGGACTGACGGAGTTCGAGTTGGGAGTAGCTGCGAAGCCATGGTGGTCCGGTCCGGAGGTGATGGAGTGAAGGCTCAAGAGCTTTGACGGCTTTGGCTCAAAACCATAACTGTATCAAAGACTGTCTTCGGTGAAGCGAAGGCCTACGGGTTCAAAGCTTGTCACCGGAGCTTCTGCACACTTCGTGTGTGAAGGGGACTTCAGAAGATTCCAAATGTGCAAAGGTTGATCGTGTCTGCTCTGCAAAAGGTGATGTTGTCTCCTCTATGAAGCTGACAAAAGAAGCCTCCAGAAAAGTACACTACCACCTGTACCCCTGTGTCTGACTGAGACAAAACAGTGTAAACCCTAGGGGTAAAGTAGTCTATTCGCATGGCTGAGTAGGGTCTATAAATAGTGAAGGTTGGCTAAGTCTAGGCAACACTTTGAACTACCAATTCTAGAACTCCAGAGCTAGCCACCACTTTCATGTACTCAGTCCTGTGAGTATTTTGTGTTCCCAGTTAATGCAATGAAAATTTCATTTTGTTCTTTGCCTATTGCTAGAACTTGTATTCCCATTTTGGATTGCATGTATTGATTTCTCTAGGTTTCACTTTGTTCTGTTCTGGCCTGAGTTTGTGCACTGTTTCTTTTCTAGAGAAGGGTATTAGTGTTCTGTGCGTGCGAAGTGTGTGGTTTTCAGTGTGTGTTCGCTCTGTGTAAACTGAGGCAACCCCTCTCTGATTACTAGCGAAGCACTGAGTATAGTTGTGCTCGAGGCCTGGGTTCTTTCCTTAGTCAAGGTCCTCAGCAAAGTTGGTTCTGTCTGCTTTTAGGCCTTCGAAATACGAAGCCTAGTACTAGTTGCTAGTGCGGAGTATCAGGTCGAAGTCTTCTGAGGGAACCCCACTCCTGCGAAGGGTGAAGTGTGAAGCCTACTCGAAGGCACCTTGTGTGCGGAGGTCGGACTTTCGTTACAGAGTGTGTTTGGGGTTTGTGGGTGTGAGCGAAGTCTTCTTGACTTCAGACTTTTGTTCTTTGTGAAGCCTGAGTTTGGAGCTATAAAATACCTCCAAAGGGTGTGTTCGAAGCATGTTCTGAAGGAGACTATTTTAAAACAGAATGCTATTTTTAGCCTAAAATTTTACAAAATCTCCCATTCACGCCCCCTCTGGTCACCCTTTTTGGTCCAACAACTTGGTAAAGACGTATCGAGTGCTAGAGTAAGTGAAAAAATTTCTAGGAACCTAGCACTGAGAAACTCGAGGGGCAGAAGAAACAGTAGTATACTGCCTATGCGAAGGGTGCGAATCATGATAAAACATGTGTGGTCTACCAACATGGCAAGAGTTAAAAGCTGGATGAGGTCTCCCAACATGACGAGAATCAAAAACTCTTACGCGAGATCTAGCACCATATGAGTCATGGTGAAAATCATGTTGGGCAAAACCTCTCGAGTGAAAACGATGAGCCTCAACAAATCTAGAGAAAGAGTGACAAATGGGCTCATGTATACCAAGTAATAGGTAATACATGTCTTGAAAACTGATCTCCCTAGGTCGTCGCTCATCCTTCATATGACAGAAACAAAAGCAAATCAAATGACCAACCATCTGACAATAAGAGCAATGAAAAATCCTCTTGAGGGTTGGTTGGGGCATTAGTAACTTGGGCTTTCCTCACATGTTTTCTTAGTTTTGGCTCAGAAGCTCTCTTGGTAAACTGGATGGGTTGCTTGGCCTTTAGTGGAGTATATAAGATGGCTTTTTCCTTCTCAAGGCTAGTTGGTGGATTGAAAATTGTTTTTCCCTTGCTGTTTTGTGTATCTCTCTCAAAACCCGACCCTAAAGCCAATCCAGCCCTATCAGCACACTTCTTGGTCTTGCCCAAGGGCAAATCGAATCTACCCTTCCCTTCAGAGCATTTGTCAATCACAAAAAGAAATTCATTCTATGTTATGAGTTTTTCAACTTGCCCTCTAGCAAAGTTGAGTTTGTCCTAAAGGATAGTACATGTGGAACAATCAGGCTTCACATCCTTCGAACTCTTAACTCTCTCCAATCTAGAATTTAGTTCCTTAACATGTTTGTCCCATAACTCAATACTTTCAACAAGCGAAGGACAGTTCAAACAAGCATCTAAAGAACAGGGTCTAGACTCCTCCACAATGAGCTTTTCCTTTGAATTCTCAAGACGATCGATGACTTGAGCATACATAGAAAACAACTCGGCAAACTCAGTCATGACAACTAAACAGAACTCACATTCATCATTATCCAACTTAGACCTAATCATTGAAAGTTTAGTAGAAGTGGTCTCATATTTAGCTCTAAGTTCTTTTAGTTCACGCACAACTTTTATGAGTAATCTATCCTGACTAACCAAAGCAACTATCAATTTATCAATTGTTGGGGAAATTAGTTTTCCCTTGAATAGGGGCCAAATGACGTCAGCCTTCGAAGGCCTCGGGCCTGGAACCTGTCAGGTGGCCGAGCCTGAAGGTGAGCTCTAGCCTCCTCTGACGAAGTCAATTCCAAGAGTAGCCAAGACCTTCCCCTCCAGAGCCAAGCCTTCGGGGTGGTTCGGAATCAGCCTCGGAGCCCTCTCCGGGGTACCCCTCGGAGCCCTCTTTGGGGTCCACCTCGGATCCCTCTTCGGGGTCCGCCTCGGATCCCTCTTTGGGGTCTGCTTTGGAGCCCTCTTCGGAGCCCCCTCAACTACCTCTGACTGAAGACCAGCACGTACTCTAGACTAGGAAAAATATCCAATCATCGCTATAGTGTAAAGCCATACCAGGGCCCCTCGCCCCTAGTATGCCGTATACCTACTCCAGAAGTGATGTTTATCTACCAAGTCTGTAAAGTCAAATTTATAGTAGCCTAGCCTTTTTTCCCTTCTTGCCCCTGTAAACCCTACGGCTTGTAGAGGGCAATTGGGTGTTTTCCTTTGGCCTGCGTGCCTATAAAAGCAGGGTCATGCCCTTGTAATAGACATGTTATTCAGTAGAGGCAAAACTATACAAAATCCACTTTAATCTGGACATAGGGCTATTATCCCTCTGGGGAGGCCTGTGCCAGTATAAATTCTCTCCCTTTGTGAGAACCCTTCGAGGTTCACTCTACACACCATATAACACAAAAAACCTGTTGTAGCTAACACAATTGCTACAACAGTTGGTGCTGTCTGTGGGGAACCTAGTACTAAAAGCTAAGTTCTCTGCCACTCCTGTATCTCGAAGTACGCATGAGGGGGAGCTTCAGAGTCGCAGGACTCCGCGCACCCTTCAGCAAGGGGCTTCAAGTGCAGCTCGAAGGCCTTTCTCGCCTTACACCACCCCTTGCGCTTCGGAGTGCACCTTTCGGCAAGGGGCTCCAAGCACCCACCAAAGGCCTCTAAAGCCCTAGGGGCTAAGAGGCAAGCTCTCCTACCATCGCAAATCCACTCAGTCTCTAGACAAGGTCAAGCTTCCAAAGGTATGAACACCAACCGAAGCCTCGCTTCGCCCTTTTAAATACCGAAGCCTTGCTTTGTTTTATCTAAATACCGAAGCCCTGCTTTACTTTGTTTAATACCAAAGCCCTACTTCACTTTATTTAATGCCGAAGCCCTGTTTCGTTTTTTGATTAACAAAGTCTTGCACCTTACTTAAAAACCAAAGCTCTACGGTGCCCTTATTGAGCCCTGAAGTCAGGGCTTCGTTCTCTAAAGAACGGAAGTACCACGTCGCATCAATAAGGACCGAAGCACTGCTTTGATCTATTTAAAACCGGAGCGCTCCTCCGAAGGCTACACATCGCCTCCAGGCCCGTAGCGGTATGATAAAGGACTCCGGGCCACCGGCCCGATGTGTCCAAGGATTTCGGGTTCCATACCCGAAGCATCCAAGGGTCGAAGGTGACCCAGGGTTGAAGGTGACCCAGAGTCGAAGGTGGCTCAGAGCCGAAGGTGGCTCACATTATCACAGGTTTGGTGAATCCACACCATCCATTCCATTCTCATTATAGGATCAAGCTCAGAAGCCTTGCTTCGCTATCTAGACATGCTCTGAAGCCTTGCTTCGTGTGTCAAAATATAATCTAAGACAAGCATATAGAGGCCATGCTTCGCCTAAAATTTAAGTGCGCTTCGGAGCCCTACTCGCTCATGTTATCTAAAACAAAGCATGTCGAAGCCATGCTTCGCTTAATTTGAGTACGCTAAAGCCTTGTTGCGCCTCAAATTAAAGTGTTTGAAGCCCAAAAGAGGCCTCCGATTGACACAACATAAGCGTCCAAAGCCGCCAAAAGGCGCACCCCTTCACATTTTATAATTGCGCGCACCAGCAATGACTAAGTCCCTAACCGCCATGCGCAAGGGGGACCGAGGTATGTATGCAAAGTATGCGAATGAAATGCGCATTACAAGCATGACAAGCTAAACATTCGAAGCATACAATTTATGCGAAGCATGCAAATGAAGTATGCAAATATAACAAATTCCATTCATTGAATGCTAAAAGTGAAGTATGTTACAAATACACTTAGAGAACTAAAAACTACGAGTAATCTGTATCTAAGCCTAGGAAAAAGTGAGCTTGAGGCCTTGACATGTTCGGCCCTCGCTTGCTCTTCTTCTGCTCAGGGCCCCCTCGGCTGGACGAAGCCCCGTCGGAGCCTGACTTGTGCGGCCGGACCGTCCGCGCTCCGAAGCCTGCAGATCTCATCTTTCGCCTTGGAGGTTGGTTCAAGTCCGAGATGCAGGCAGGGCCGCATCGAAGGCAAAAAAGTCTAGGGCTTCATAGCCTTGTAAGGTCGTACCCGAAGATTGCACCCCCTCGCCACTTAAGCCTACTTCAAAACAGCTCAAGTCTGTCGAAGATGAAGAACTCTGAAGGGGCTCCGTCTTCACGGCACCCAGTAGCTCCTAGGCTACTTCAAGAATAGCTTCGCCCCTAGGACCCCTCCGAAGTTTGAACCGAGGGGGGCCTTCGGATCTAGCTACTTCGAGCACCACCCAAAGTTGGTGAAGCTCTTTCGAATCCTCAAGCATTTCGAAGTCAACATCCGAAGGCTGAACCTAGGCAGGTATAAAGTACCCCCGCATTTCTATTAATAAACTAATAAGTCATTTATAGGCCTACGACTACAAATTACAAAAAGCCTAAGGAGGTCTACACCTTCGGTGGTGGAGGGTTCGATGTCGAAGGCTTAGCTGGCGAGGCCTGTGCCCTGGCTCGGCGAAGGCAGGAGATCCGTTGCAGATCGAGGACCGCTTCGCACCCTTGGGCCTTCCAGGGTTCTTGAAGTCGGTGCCATGCTCCGCGGACTGCCGAAGGTGGTGAAACAAAGTGAGGGCCTCCGAAGGCCACCGGGGTGGCCGAGGTCGCTGCCTCGAGGTGGTTGCACCCGCGTTGTGAAGCATTGGCAACACCCCTTGGCCAGCCACTCGCTCGGTCATGAGCGCAAAGCCCTACATCGATACCTCCGTCGTTGCCATAGCCATTTGAAGGAACTCGAGGCGGTCCCTAACAGGGTCTTAAGGATTGAAGTCTAGGGCGAGGCACTCAATGCCTAGGTGCTCGAGGACTTTAGTTAAGCTCGAGGCAGCCTTGTTGACCCTTCGGACCACGAAGTCTTCTAGAGATCGACTGGCTGCACGAAGATCAGAGCACTCCGCCACTAGCTTCGCCCTGGTCTCCTCCAAAGCCCGAGGTGCTTCTCGAATCTTTTCGGTCTCCGAGTACAAGGGTTCTCTTGCCTTGACTGCATCAGACCTCGCCGCCTCTACCACTTCTTTAGCTTTCCTTCGCCTCTTGGCTTCCTCCGAAGCCTGGCACTGAAGGGTGTCCCCCTCCTCCACCAAAAGGGTCACCCGATGATCCGTGGATGTTTCTGCCACAACGTTCAGTGCGAAGGCTTGGCAAGTTTCAATACAATCTTCAGTATTGATTGAAAAAGCTAAGTACCACTCTGATCTCGTGTGAAGCTTCGCTCACCTGAACGAGGGCTTCGTGGGCATTTGCAAAGAGATCGAGGTGGCTAGCGCGGCTAAAATGTGCCACCAAGTCCCCTTGCCCCATAGCAACACATCCATCATAGAAAGAGTCGATAGCCGCCTACATCACAGGTCCCCTCGGATGCAGAGGAAGGACCATCTATGTCACGGGCTCTGCTAGAGCAGGCTCCACCGGAGCCGGGCTTTGACCTACTACCTCGACCACCTCTTCGTCTTTCTCTTGAGGGGCCCCTCCACCACGGTTGTCCCCCTCGTCCCCTTCGGACAAAGAGTTCTTGGACTTCAAACTGCTGCTGCTGCTCCCACTACTGTCGGAGGTCCCCTCAGGCTCCACCACGACATGCCTCGCGTCGTCACCAACACCTGGGAAAAGTACAAGTTATTATGCATGAATACAAAGAGAAGGGTGAATAAGTTTCTACCTCCGTCAGCATCCTCTCCTCTTGAGGAGATGTCCTGGAAGGATGTGGGAGCGATGTGCGGTCCCTAGTCCCTTCGCTAGGCTGGCTGAGCCCCAGCCTCCGTGCTCTAAGGGGTCACCATCACAGCCTTTGGCACCACCACTTCGGTCGTCGCTGCAGCCTCCGGTGCCACCACTTTGGTTGTCACCACCGGAGCATCCGCATGCTCCACTTCAGCGTCAAGGTCTGCGGCCGCACACTCTGTCACACTAGGGGCTTCGTCCACCGAAGGCTCTGAGCGAACCCTCGAGGACTCTACAGACATTGAGGTCTCGTGTTCCTCGTCGTCCACCCTCTTTCTTTTGGAGCCGCTCGTCGAAGGTGTCAAGCTGGCAAAATCTAGGAGCACCTGGACCCCCTCGATGCCAAGCCAAGTCCACACCCGGTTCTAGTGCTCCCAAGACCCCACTAGAGCAAGCCTTTGGTCCTGCTCATCTGGTGTCAGAGCCACAACAACACACTCTGCGGTCATGATTGCCTCCTCTAGAGGCCGCACGTCGCATGCAACATCATCAAGATTTCAAGTCAGAGCATGTTAATTTTGCAAAGTATGAAGATGAAGAAGTTCGAAGTCTTACCAAGGCGCTCCAAAGATACCTCGCTCGGTCCCTTCGAGCCCAAATCCTAGAACAAGTTCTCAGGCCAGGAGAGCACGAGGGGGCTAAGCCGAAGGGTGATGAACTCTTCGGTCAAGTCTCTCATGCTCATCTTCGAACCTACCCTTCACAGGAGTAGGATCCTCGATTGAAGGGCTTCAGGCCTCGACTTCATCACGCCCTCGCGTCAATAAGAAATGAGTGTATTGGTACTCCAAAGGGGGGAGTCCATGCCCACCGAAGCATAGAACCACTCTTGGTCCCACTTCGAGTACCGCTTGTTGTTTGTAGCCCTCGCTGGGAAGCCTTCTTGGAACTCCATATGGAGCTGGAAGTTGGCGCTCACAAAGGCTAAGGCCCTCTCCACGTGATCTGCCCCCTCCCTTCGCATTGGTTTACAACTTGCGTCGTGAAGGGCGATGAAGATGTCCATGCGCCCCTCGCAGACTTCAGCCCTCATGGCCCATTCGAAGATGGATAGCCTCTCCACGGCGTTGAGGGACAAGTGAGCGAGCTCAAAGTTGTATGCCTTCAACACCTCTCTTAGCATCTCCACTGCCGGCAGCCCGATGACCGCCTCGAAGAAGGCTTCGAAAACTACAACCTCGTCAGGCCTCGGCCTCGGGATGGTCTCTAACTTCTCGGGCAGCCGAAGCTGGATGCCCTCGGAAATCTTCCCTTCATAGACCCTCAGAACGGACTCCTCCGTGGAGGCCGAAGCCTTCACCATCGCTCAACATCTCCACTACCAACAGCCCGAGGCCCGCCTCAAAGAAGGCTTCGAAAACTACAACCTCATCAGGCCGAGGCCTCGGGATGGTCTCTGACTTCTCGGGTACCTGAAGCTGGATGCCCTCAGAAATCTTCCCTTCGCAGACCCTCCGAATAGACTCCTCCATGGAGGCCGAAGCCTTCAGCTCCGGTGTCTGCTCGAATTTTTCCGACGGGGACAGAAGATCCCTCAGCCCTAGGCGCCTCTCTATAGGTCGCTATAGGCTTCACCATCGCAGCCTTCTTCAGCATCTCGCACAGCTTCAGCGTGAAGGGCGCTAAGAAGTTGTGAAGTAGGCTGCGCGCGATGCTGGAGGTGGAGAGAAGAGAACGAAGGATGCTAGTGCTGAAGTAGAAGACAAATGAGAGCGTGGACGAGGCCGTGGTATGCTATGACCCCTTTTATAGCCAGTAAAAAGTAACCACACGCCCCGCGCCAAAGTCTCTTTTCACCGGTTACCCTGGCCTCCGCAGTCTTTGATAGATGGACCCAAGATGAATTTGAAGAGAACCGTCACGCCCCCACGCTGCAACGTCCGGATTTCTGACCATTGCAGGGTCGCTCGGGCTCCCCGAGGGCATCCCATCAATCTAGACAAGCATTTATTGCCTACGTAGTTCAAAGCCAACCTTCGGTACAGGTTCTGAAGGCTTGCCTTCTCCGAAGCTTCACTTACTCTAGGTTATTTGTCCCGAGGCGCACGCACCCCTTCGCTCCAAAGGGCTACATGCGAGGGGCTACTTTTGGGGAAATTAGTTTTCCCTTGAACAGGGGCCAAATGACATCAGCCTCTGAATGCCTTGGGCCCGGAGCCTGTCAGCTGGCGGAGCCTGAAGGTGAACTCTATCCTCCTCTGACGAAGTCAATTCCAAGAGCAATCAAGACCTTCCCCTCTGTTGCGAAGCCTCCGGGGGCCAGTTCAGAATCCGCCTCGGAGCCCTCTTTGGGGTCCACTTCGGAGCCCTCTTCGGAGCCCTTTTCGGGGTCCACCTCGGAGCCCTCTTTGGGGTCCACCTCGGGTTCGCTTTGGGGTTTGCTTTGGAGCACTGCTCGGGGTCCGTTTCGGAGCCCTCTTCAGAGTCCCCTATGCTACCTTTGACCAAAGACCAGCATGTACTCCGGACTAGGAAAAATATCCAAGCATCGCTACAGTGTAAAGCCATACCGGGGCCCCTCGCCCCTGGTATGCCTTATACCTACTCCAGAAGTGACGTTTATCTACCAAGTCTGAAAGTCAAATGTACAGTAGCCTAGCCTTTTTCCCTTCTTGCCCTTGTAAAGCCTGCGGCTTGTAGAGGGCAGTTGGGTCTTTTCCTTTGGTCTGCATGCCTATAAAAGCAGGGTCATGCCCTTGTAATAGATAGGTTATTTAGTAGAGGCAAAACTATGTCAAATACATTATAAACTAGACGTAGGGCCATTATCCCTCCGGGGAGGCCTGAACCAGTATAAATTCTCTCTCCCTCTGTGAGAACCCTTCGAGGTTCACTGCACACACCATATACCACATAAAAACCTGTTGTAGCTAACACAATTGCGACAACATCAACGTTAACTGAATGTTTGTTATGGGATAGCATTACCTCTATGATATCTAGTTCATTATCGCCATCGTCGATGCTATCGGCCATGAAGCAGATGTCGGTGAAGCCCTCATCCTTCTTATTTCTCTTCTCTTTTGGTTCATCCTCCTCCGAGCTCATCTCCTCATTTAACGAGGTGTCAATGTTTCTTAGGCAGGCATGAACATTCTAGACGTAGCTTTGGCTGCTCTATTAGCCAACTTGTCTCGGTTTATCTTGTGGAAGGGTTTTTTGTCTCTCTTATGGTGTTTAGTATGGTCACTCTCCTCTCTCTTCTTGAGCTTTGGGCAATCATATTTAAAGTGTGAAGTATCACCACACTCAAAACACCCACGAGGGCCTCCTCTTCTCTATTCCCCTCTATCATTATAGAATCAGGTGAACTTATTGACAATGAGAGCAAGCTCCTCATCATCCAAGGTGTCCACCTATTCTTTTGTGATAGAGACCAGAGATGACAAAAAACCTCCAACAAAAGCACATGAGCTAGAAGAACTCACTCCAGTGGGGGTGCCAATGCTAGAATTGGAAACTAATGCCATGGACTGAGGCAACGAGTTCCCATGTCCTAGACAAGATACCTTGGCAATATCGGTGGACTTCAACTTACTAAAGAACTCGTCACAAGTTAATGTGTCGTAACTTACTGATTCCTCAATGCTAGAGATTTTCAACTTCCATAAGCTATGATCAAGAGCATAGAGAAGTTTGATCGCTCTATCATGGTCAGAGTAAGCCAAAGTCCTAGTGGAGCGCAAGTTGCTAACAATGCCATCAAAGCGTGTAAACATGGATTCTACCGATTCACTAGGACATTGCACAAACTGTTGATACTCTTGTTATATGTGATTTGGCGCCTGGCCTTGATCTGAATAGAGCCCTCATGAAAAACCACAAGAGTAGTCCAAATTTCCCTACCAGTACAAAGATGTTGAACCCTATCGAAGTCATTATGGCTTAGACTTGTGAACAAAATGTACCTTGCCTTGCAATTAGAATCATACTACTCTTTCTAAGTTTGAGTAGTACGAGTATGAAGGATCACATATCGAGAATCAACAATGTCCCAAATTGCATTTCCTTGGCTTTGAAGAAAAGCCTCCATGCGCACCTTGAAGTATGCATAATATTTCCATTCGAACAGATGAATCTTGCTATATCTCACCGGAGTCAGCAACTGGCACCTCTGGACTTGGCTGAGGAGGCTCGATCGAAGTAGAAGGAGTAATCAGAGGTCCGTCCTCATCCTCAGTCGAAGTCTCATAAGGTGTGGGGGACTGCAGGCTGTGTAGAGGGCCCACCCTCATCATTAGCAGGAGTGTCATCATCTTCCTCGAAGATGGACTCTCCAAGCTCATCATCTCCAGAAAACTCAAAAGAAGGAGTTAGTGAAGGCATAGACTCATCAAAAGAAACCTCACAAGTCTCGACGAGAAGCTGAGAGTCTAGGTTCCAAACATGAAAGCCTCGAGAATGCAACGCATAACCAAGAAAGACTCTATCCCAGCAACGAGAATCAATCTTGTCCAAATGCCCTACCTTCTTGAGCATAAAGCACTTGCATCCAAATGCTCGCAAGTGACTCACTTTGGGATGTCTGCCAAACCACAACTCATATGACGTCTTACCCAAGTAAGCTCTAAGAAAAATGCGGTTGTCTAGATAGCAAGCTGTGTTCATAGCTTCAGCCCAAAAATTCCTAGGAGTCCTATGCTCATCATGCATCGTCTTGGCCATCTCGACAAGCGCGCGGTTCTTTCGTTCCACAATGCCGTTCCGTGGGGGAGTGTAAGGAGCAGAGAACTGATGATCAAGACCCTGATCACTACAGAAGCTGACGAACTGAGAGTTCTTAAACTTAGAGCCGTTGTCCAAACGAATTGCTCGCATCAGACCATTGTTCTCATTCTTCAGCTTCAAAATAAGGTCATGAACATACTGAAAAGTCTCATCCTTAGACTCTAGAAAGTAAACCCACGAGAATCGAGAAAAATCGTCAACTATCACAAGGGCATACCACTTCCCACCGACTGAGCGTACTCGAGCTAGACCTACTGTATCCATGTGCAAAAGCTCTGCTGGGTATGAAGTGATCACCTGAGTCACAGGTGCGTAAGAAGCAACAACCATTTTCCCATGACTACAGGGATGGCAAACTAGATCATTCTCTATCATAAGCTTGGGCAAACCTCGGATAAGGTCCATAGAACTCAATCTGACAAGTAGATCAAAGCTCAAATGGCCTAACCTTCTATGCCACTTCCAGAGCTCAGCGGAGGATTCGGCCATCAAACAGCGAGAAGGGCCATATGAACTAGAGAAATCAATACGAAAAACCTTACCGAAAGGTAAGATCCGGCAAACTAAAGATCTTCTTAAAGCGAACCTCTAAACCATCCTCAAGAAGTTGTGAAACAGAAATTAGATTAAAATTCAGATTTGCAACTAAAGCAACATTCTTCAAGGAGGAATAATCAGAGATGCGAATTGACCCAATACCTTGTACCTTTGTAGGACCAAAAGTAGCGACAAGAGGGGGGGTGAATGGGCGCCTAAAAATTCTTTCGAATCACTGGCCTGCTCCCAACACCCAACGCACCTCAAGAGACTAAGTAGCAAAGAATGAACAGATTGCCGAAGTCTAAAGGTATCTAGCCTAGAAGCAACTGATGTTAAAATCAGAGAAACACTAAAGCAGTGCTAATAGGCAGATAAACAAAATATTCAAGACATGGCAGGTCAAACTTCTCAATGAATGATCTAAGTGTATATAAAGTGAGATGAGAAGTTACTGTTCAAATTTGTCTCCTGTTCGGAACTTGGTGAAGCCCGGCAATCACTCACCGCCCGTGTACCTGAGTCAATCATAGTCAACAGCCCAGTGGGTCTTCTGCTGCTCCTGGCACATGTACCCGGATTGGGCCAGCCCGACTTCGCAGCCTCCTCTGCCCGATAGTCGCTTGCTTCCCGTGTACCTGAGTCACACGCGGCCCATGAAACAGTAGATCTTCACTCTTCTTCTGTCCTCTTTGACTATCGTTGACAATGACTCATCACATCTGGAGCCATGAGGCCCACGCTATTCAGCATGGCTCCTCAATCTCCCCCTTGATGAGTGCATTGTCAACACTTCACTTCTTCAGCTCTTTGGTACCTGCGAACAACTATGGAAACACGAAAACAAAGCACAAGAAAAAAAAGAAGAAGAAAAGAAAGTAAAAGTTTAACCCTAATGACCAAAAGCCGAACAAAAGCAAGAAGCGGTCATTATGATTACCCAAAAGTAAAAGCTCAACATGAGTGCGATCTCAGAAACATCAACAAGGATATCAAAAGAGTAAGGACAAACGGGACAAAGACTCCCCCTTAAACTCACATTCCAAGATTTCTCCCCCTTGTTGACAAGTGAACTCATCAAGCACTAAAAAGAGACACAGACTCCCTCGAAATGCAACTCCCCCTCAAAATATGCAATGAATGCAACTGGGGTGCAGGTGGAGTGAGTAAAGCATGCTTCTCAGATATGATTGACTGCAATTACAACATTGAACAGATACAACAAAAGACATACTGTCTAAGATACATGGCATGATCAGTGCAACAAATGATATCTAAAGAAAGTCATTAGCATGCATTTTTCAGTTTTTGCAAACAAAAGCATCACCACATTTTCCAGTAAACAAGCAAGGTAAAGCATGAGATGCAAAAGCTATCTGATATCTACCAAGATAAGCATTGTCCAAAACAAAGTGCTTCAGCAAACTTGTTATCATTTCAATTTTCAGGCTTTTTCTTTTCTCTTTTTCATTTATGCCAGGGGTTATTTGCATGTCAAACCTTATGCTGACCGACCAAGTCAAGCCTAGGCCAGATCTGGACCATCAGAAGCTTAACAAAATTGGTCTTGGCATACACTACATTGTCCTAGTTCATAACAAAGTGCTATGGTACGCAGTCCAGAACAATGCAATGCGACAAAACAAATCCACCTGGATCTTTACAAGTTATGCATAAAGAGGCATGGAATTTTCATTTTTCTTGATTTTTCATGTAACAGACAACAAAAACATTCACCCTACACATGCTAGTTACCAGAAGCAATGGTGATCATTTTTTCAAATTTTAAAGCATAAAAGCCATGCATATGACAGATATCAGACATATCAAGTGAACTGAACCAAAGCATGATCAATGACAAGTATTCAAAAGCATGTACCAGCTAGAATAAGTAAAGCAGTTCAATCATATAACAGAAGCAGCTCTAAAGTGTGATATGTGAATATGCAAGATATGAACACACACAAAAAGACTCAAGAAAAGAGCAAAGAAGAAAGAAAACTGACGCAAAATATCCTAGAAAGGATACACAACACCCAAATCCCCTCGTAAACGTTCAAAAGTAGACTGATCTAGGGGTTTGGTGAAAATGTCAGCCAACTGATGATGGGTATCAACATAAACCAGGTCAATGACACCTTTCTCATATTGATCCCGCAGAAAATGAAAGTGCACATCAATATGTTTGGTTTTTGAATGGAGACAAGGGTTTTTCCCTACACTAATAGCACTGGTGTTGTCGCAAAACAATGGAACCCTGGTAGGAAAGAACAACCCAAAATCTCACAGAGTGGAAATCATCCAAACTAACTGTGAACAGCAGCTAGCAGCAGCTACATACTCAGCCTCAGTGGTTGAAAGAGCAACTCCAGATTGCTTTCAAGAAGACCAAGAGACAAGAGAAGAACCAAGAAACTGGCAAGTACCGGAAGTCGACTTGCGATCCAACCGGCACCCACCAAAATCGGCATCCGAAAAGCCAGATAAATCGAGAGATGATGAAGCTGAATAGAAAAGACCAAGATCGGGCGCATAAGTGAGATACCTAAATATGCGCTTGACAGCCTGCCGATGAGACGCGCGTGGTGAAGACTGGAAACGTGTGCAAAGTCCCACGGCGAACTGTATGTCTGGTCTTGTTGCCGTCAAGTACAACAGCGAACCAATCATCCCTCGAAACTCTCTCTCATTGACCTTGACGCCACTCTCGTCCTTGTCCAGGCCCCCAGATGTGCCCATCGGGGTCATCTGGGGCTTCAATTCTCCACCAAAGTCAAATTTCTTAAGCATATCGCGAGTGTACTTACCTTGGTGGATGAAAGTGCCGTCCTTGGTCTGCTTGATCTGGAGCCCTAGAAAATACTTGAGCTCACCCATGAGGCTCATCTCAAACTCGCTGTGCATCTGCTCAGAAAACTTGGACACAAGAGAGTCAGTAGTACCGCCAAAGATAATATCGTCCACGTAAATCTGAGCGACTAACAAATCTGAAGCAACTCTGAGCAAAAAGAGAGTTTTATCCACCGAACCCATCACAAAGCCTTTCCACAACAAAAATTGCTTCAACCGGTCATACCAAGCCCTGGGGGCTTGCTTCAACCCGTATAAAGATTTTTGCAACTTAAAAACATGACGAGGAAACTTAGGGTTCTCAAAACCAGGGGCTGCCTATCATAAACTTCCTCCTCTATGAACCCGTTCAGAAAAGCACTCTTAACATCCATTTGAAAAAGCTTAAAACTCTTCGAAGCGGCAAAAGCTAAGAGAATGCGAATGGACTCAAGACGGGCAACAGGGGCGAAAGTTTTTTCAAAATCAATACCCTCTTTCTGGCAAAAACCCTGGGCAACTAAACGAGCCTTGTTGCGCACCACAACCCCATCTTCACTTTGCTTGTTCTTGAACACCCACTTGGTGCCTATGGGGTTGCATCCTGGTGGTGGCTCAACTAGTGTCCAAACCCGATTGCGGACAAAGTTTTCAAGCTCTTATTGCATAGCATTGATCCAATTAGAATCAGAAAGAGCACGAGAAACATCTCTGGGCTCAAAAGATGCAACAAAAGCAGATTCGGAAAACACAACAAGAGAGTTATCAGACGAACGCAAAGTTCTCTTAGTCAAATCACCGATGATGAGCTCTGAGGGGTGATCACGCTGAACTGCTCGGGTTCCCTGGTGATCTGAAGTCACCTCACCGGAGTCAGCAGCTAGCACCTCTGGACTCGACTGAGGGGGCTCGATCGAAGTGGAAGAAGTGATCAGAGGTCCGCCCTCGTCCTCAGTCGAAGTCTCAGAAGGTGTGGGCTCTGCAGGGGGTGCAGAAGGCCCACCCTCATTAGCGGCTGGAGTATCCTCATCTTCCTCGAAGATGGACTCTCCGAGCTCAACATCAAAAGGCTCAAAAGAAGGAGTCAAAGAAGGCAAGGACTCATCAAATGAAACCTCACAAGTCTCGACAAGTAGCTGGCATTCGAGGTTACAAACACGGATGCCTCGAGAATGCAAAGCGTAGCCAAGAAAAACACCGTCCCAGCAACGAGACTCAAACTTGTCCAAATGCCCTCCTTGAGCACAAAGCACTTGCAACCAAATGCTCGCAAGTGGCGCACCTTGGGCTGTCTGCCAAACCGCAACTCATACGAGGTCTTACCTAGGTAAGCTCTAAGAAAAATGCAGTTGGCTAGATAGCAAGCCGTGTTCATGGCTTCAGCCCAAAAACGCCTAGGAGTCCTGTGCTCATCGAGCATCGTCCTGGCCATCTCGACTAGCATGCGGTTCTTTCGTTCCACAACGCCGTTCTGTGGGGGAGTGTAAGGAGAAGAAAACTGATGGTCCAGACCCTGATCACTACAGAAGCTAATGAACTGAGAGTTCATGAACTCAGAGCCGTTGTCGGAGCGAATTGCTCGCATCCGACCTTTGTTCACATTCTTCAGCTTCAAAATCAGGTCATGAACAAACTGAAACGTTTCATCCTTAGACTCCAAAAAGAAAACCCACGAGAATCGAGAAAAGTCATCAACAATCACAAGCGCGTACCACTTCCTACCGACTGAGCACACCCGAGCTGGACCAACAGTGTCCAAGTGTAATAGTTCGCCCGGATACGAAGTCATCACCTGAGTCACAGGTGAGTGAGAAGCAGCAACCATTTTCCCATGACGACAGGGATGGCAAACTAGATCCTTCTCCATCTTAAGCTTAGGCAATCCTCGGATGAGGTCCATAGAGCTTAACCTGACTAGCAGATCAAAATCAGAGAAACACTAAAGCAGTGCTAATAGGCAGATAAACAAAATATTCAAGACATGGCAGGTCAAACTTCTCAATGAATGATCTAAGTGTATATAAATTGAGATGAGAAGTTACTGTTCAAATTTGTATCCTGTTCGGAACTTGGCGAAGCCTGCTTCGCTGTGTCGAAGCCTACTTCGCAGTGTCGAAGTCAGCTTCGTAGGTCTTTGATGAAGTCTAGCGAAGGTTGTCAATGAAGTGCCGAAGGTATGTTGAGTCTAGCCTAGTTCAAGTATCAAAGTGCGAAGTATGCTTCGGAGCGAAGAATGATAGAGTCAAAGCTTGCTTCGAACAATGTACTTTGAAGCCTAACCTTCGAACAGACAGCTTCAAACCCGATACACAAAAATCAACCTTCGAACGATAAGCGAAGCCTAGCACACGACAGCAAGATGAAAACGAAGCCTACACTATATCTTCGAAGCTAGCTTGGTCGAGGTATGATGAACGAAGTTATAACCTTCGACCCGAAGACTAACTTCGAATGACAAGCTTCGAACCCACACACTGTGACATTCGAAAATGACAGCAAGAAGGAACTCACGTCGAGCGAAGTCTACAAGAGAGACAAGCTCCGAAGCTAACTTCGAAGCCTATCGAAGTATTGACTTCGAAGAGCTCGAGTCAGAGTACACCTTTGCAAAGACGGTCGAAGTATGCCAAGCCAACATACTAAGTGCAAAACATACTTCGAATCTAGATACACAGTACACAAAGCGAAGTCGAAGTTCAAGTGAAGTCTTCGAGGATGTCAGATCGAAGCCTGCCTCACGGAGCTAAGGGACTTCGAACAGAGAGAAGGGGCTTCGCCAGAAACAGCCAGAAAAGGAACTTTAGCCCTATCAACTCGATCAAAAAGCTACGCAGGAAAAAGCAAGCCTAGAGTACTAGTGTACTGTTGCTACAGAGAAGTAGTACTACTAGCAATCAGCAAGAACTAGTACTACTCAGTGAAGAACCGAAGCAACAGAGACTCAGTTCTTAGGAATAGAAGTTGCTGCGCATCAATAAAGACCATAAAAACACTGCAAACCGAATGACAAGAGGAGAGAAGAGAATCTCATAGATTCATGAAGAACAAAAGGAATGCAGGAATTAAATCACAGGGAGCAAGAGCCTGGCGGCGCACAACAGGAGAGAGAATGCAGGAGACAAAATGACCCAATAGATTAAAAAGTGAATTCTAGAAGGGGTGACCTAACCCTAGGGATTGGGGCCCTATTTATAGGCTGCCCAACACTAGGAATATTCCACCAGCCCCTTTGTGTTTTTTACAGACGCTGGAATAAAGGAAAAGACTCAACTGCCCTTAGGATTTTTTACAGACTCGACTGACTTACTCTGGGCCTAGAGATACAGATGACTTATCCAGAAGCTAAGCTTTCATAGCGACTAAGGCTTCTCTTCTGGACAGTCCGATACAAGATCGACGGTTGTCAGTTTTGCGCCAAAACTGACAAAGCCTCCATCGGCTTTGCACCAGGTACCCGGATTGGGCCGGCCTGATTCCACACCTCTCTCAGCCTGGCAATCACTCACCGCCTGTGTACCTGAGTCAATCCTGGTCAACAGCCCAGTGGGTCTTCTGCTGCTCCTAGCCCATGTACCCGGATTGGGCCCGCCCGACTTCGCAGCCTCCTCTGCCCGACAGTCGCTTGCTGCCCATGTACCTGAGTCACATGCGGCCCATGGAATAGCAGATCTTCACTCTTCTTCTGTCCTCATTGACTATCGTTCACAATGACTCATCACATCTGGAGCCATGAGGCCCACGCTATTCAGCATGGCTCCTCAACCTTCCCTTAACCACTGTTCCCAAAAGTGATGTATTCCTTGGAGCTCGGGGGAGAGAGGCTGGAGAACCATCTACGGTGTCCCGTCATATGGTGAGAACATCCTGAATCCATGATCCACACGTCCTCCAATCCTCGATCATGCAAGATCAATGGTCATGAGTGGGAGCAAACGGTCGAACACCAGGTTTAGCAAAGGTGCTAAACTAGTGTCGAGCCATCTGCTCGTAAGTAGGAAAGCAGAAGGAATCATATGAGTCTGGACCAAAATGCGGCTCAAAGCGTGGTCCTCTGTTCTGCCTAAAATCACGGCCACGAGGTCCAAAACCGTATCCATAACGATCTGGAAATCTGCCGAAACAAAACCACCCTCCGGAGCACGGTCATAAAAACCGTCTCCTCTACCACCACCTACACGACGTGGCCTGGCCTCTAGCCTCTATCTATGTCGAGGAACTCTCTTTCTACCACCTTGCTGGTAGAACTGCTCCTGCCCACTTCGAGCTCTCTCTTCTCTCTCAACCCGCTTCCTCTTGAAGCAAAGCTCCTCAAGATGCCCGTCTCTCTGACAAAACTCACAATGATAGGTGTTCACACGAAAACGTGCCCCCGCACTTGGGTAAGTTCGATGATCCAAAAGTGTGTGGATACTTAGGGACAAGCCTAAGCATGACGCAGCACCGATGTCGCGTTCCGACTACCCTTAGTTGTGATAAGGGGGTGGAGTCACCTGGCAATTAGATCATACAGAATAATCCAATTAGCCGAAAGAAATATGTTTAAACAAAATAAATCAGAAAACCGGTCGGAGCCTGTCTTCTTCGAAGTGTGATGTGAAGGGGGGCGCCAAAGTATACCTTCGGCGTGTGGTGCGAAGTGTCCCGCCAAAGGATGCCTTCGGCGTTCGGACTGGTCTGGTTGAAGATGAACTCCGAATGGATCCGGACGTGACAATCACCTCCGAACGGCGGAGGTTCGGCACGAAGTCTCTGATACAACGGGCGTGGCGAAGCCTGTAGCGACGAAGTATGCGAGCGAAGCGTGTAGTTGAAGCCCGTAGTCTCGCCGAAGGGTTTTCCAGCAACCTCCGAAACCAATCTCTCAGCTCCGGACGCCTCCGACGAAGTAAATCTGAACATGGAAACCTGCAACAGAGGGGATTCGAAGTACCAATTCGGTCTGAGGACCGACTTCTGCTAAGTGTTGCACTAGTAGCGAAGGTAGCAATCTGTTACGCAGATTAGCGGATACTTCACAAGCGAAGTAACAAGGTTATAGCAATCTATTATGTAGATTAACAGATACTTCACAAGCGAAGTAACAAGGATTATCACTGTTCCGAAGTGGCCGGCGGAGGGCTTCCAGGCAAACACACGAAGAGGTACAGGAAAATAAAGATAAAGTAAATGTGATCAAAGCTAGGGCTTTGTGTTTGAGTTGTGTTGGGGGGCCCTCTAAGTTGGCCTCGCCTCTCTATTTATAGGGGCCAAACTTTTGATCTAATCTGCTATAATTCAGCTTGAATAGAGATAAAACTTAGCCGGAGTTGTATCCAACTCTGTCTCTACCGAAGTGGGCTTCGACCAGGCCCGTCGAAGCCTGCTCCTCGGGCCGAAGCTTCGGTGGCATGGGCCTCCGAAGGCTTCCTAGCCAAAGCCCGTGGTCTGGCCAGAGGCTTTCGTAGCCCACAACCCAATGGACCTTCGGCCAAATAGGGCTTTGGCCTGACCCCGGACATGTGTATTTTTGGCCCAAATCACCAAAATTGATATTTTCACAATCTCAGCCATTAATGCCATTTTTTGCTATCAACACATGCCCCCCTGCCTTTTAGTGAACTGAGTGAACTAAAAGCACGGTGAGCTGAAGACGATAACATCCATATCGGCTTTTCGACATCTTTTATGCTGTTTGCCACATGCTTGGGAAATACCTTTTCAAGTACCTGCCATTCAAAGCTCTTCGAAATAGCTCTCCTTGCAGAGATTCCAACACGTATGCATTGCCGGGAGCGATTTCGGCTATCTTAAAAGGACCTTCCCAACTAGGTGACCATTTACCAAATTTAGGACTCTTCGTGCCTAAGGGTAAAATCGTCTTCCAAACCAAATCTCCTACTTGAAACGATTTTGGTTTAACCTTCTTATTGTAGGCTTTAGCTACTCTCTTCTTGTCTACTTCTATGGCTTCTAAAGCCCTTAGTCTCTTATCGGTCACTTCCTCTAGATTATCCTTCAAAAGAGTTTCATACTCGTTGACCGATAAGCCATCTTGCTTTAACACTCTTAAGGAGCCAAGATCTACCTCTACAGGCAGAATAGCTTCTTGTCCATATACCAACTCATATGGACTGACTTTGGTAGCACCGTGCTTTGCAAATCTACAAGCCCATAGCGCATCGGAAAGCACTTCATGCCACCTTTTAGGAAACTCTTCAATTTTCTTCTTAATGAGCTTAATAACGGTTTTATTACTAGACTCGACCTAACCATTGGCCTGAGCATAGTAAGGTGAAGAGTTTATAAATTTAATACCATAATATTCGGTGAAGTCCCTCACTTCTCTAGAAACAAATGAACTACCTTGATCCGTAGTAAGAGTTTGAGGAATGCCAAATCTATGTATGATGTGCTTCAAGATAAAATCACGTACCTCATTGTGGGTCATGTTCTTGAGAGGTACGGCCTCGGTCCACTTAGTGAAGTAATCCGTCGCCATCAACACGAACCGATGCCCTTTTGAGGAAGGAGGGTGAATCTGGCCGATGAAGTCTAAACCCCAACCTCGAAACGGCCATGGCTTGACAATAGGATTGAGTAATGAGGCATGAGCTAACTGAATGTTGCCAAACTTCTGACATGCTTCACACCCTCTATAGTACTTGAAACAATCTTCAGTCATAGTCGGCCAATAAAAACCTACTCTTTTGAGCATCCAACTCATTTTCTGGGCCGACTGGTGAGTGCCACAAAGTCCTTCATGGACTTCTCCCATAGCCACCTGGGAATGTTCATGGTCTAAACACTTCAATAGTACTCCATCGATGGTTCGGTGGTATAATGTGTCGTCTATCAACACGAATTTGAACGCTTGTCGCTGAACCTTCCGATCAACCCTCTGGCTACGGTCTCTCAAATACTGCACGATTGGGATTCTCCAATTGCCCTTATAGGTTTCAGAGGGTCTCGCTAGCTCACCTTCTAAAAAAATTTCTAAATTACTGACTTCAGGATGCCCCCCTAGCCATTCCTGATCCTGCCAAAGCCTGGCCGGCCTGACCATTCGGAGTGTGCTGGGCCGAAGCCCTCCGGAGGGTTCGGACTCCTGGGAGCCCTGACCGTGCGGGAGGCTTCGGCCTACGGCCTCCGGCGTGCCAGGTCCCTTGGTTAGCAGAGTACTCTGGTCCAGGGACCTCGGCATGCAGTGACCTTCGGTGGTCGAAGGGGTCTGACCCAGAGGGTGCGCTTGCCCACTATCACTAGCTTCGGTAGTGAGACCAAGCATTGGCTTCTCGAATACAGCAAATTTTTCTCTCCTGACTTGGTAACTAGATGCTTGTTGAGCCAAATTATTTGCAATCGAATTGGCCTCTCTTGACACGTGTGAGATTTTGAAGTCATCAACAACAACAACTATGTCCAGACATATATCCAAGTAACTATTCAGCAAGTTGTTAAAGCATTGAGCGTTTTTAGCCACTTGTTGCACTACTAACAAAGAATCACCATATGCATGCACATGTCTAGCACCTACAGATTCTAGTAATTCAAGCCCTAGTAATAAAGCTTCGTATTCAGCTTGGTTATTAGTGGAAGGAAATTCCAGACGGACCGAAGTTTCAAAGTGCATTCCATTAGGTGATATGAGAACCACTCCAATACCTTGGCCACTCTTGCAAGCCGAACCATAAAAATAGAGTTTCCATGGCACTACCTCAACTAGAGCAACATTGTTACTCCATTTGACATCTATGTGGTGATCAACTATAAAGTTGTCTACGATGTGGCCTCTCATAGCTCTCAGGGGTTCGTAGGCCGAATCATATTCGATCGACGCGTAAGCCCATTTTCCGATTCTTCCACTTAGAATCGGCTTCTATAACATGTGCTTTATAACATCGGTTTGGCAAACGACAACACATGTAGTGGGGAGAAGATAATGGCGTAATTTGGTGCACGCGTAGTAAAGTGATAAACACAAACGTTCCACAAACACGTACCTGGTTTCGGCATCCAGCAGGTGGCGGCTCAAGAACGTGATGATGTACTCTTTTCCTTCTACCTCCTGGGTTAGCACAACCCCAATCACGCTATCTTCAGCATCGATATATAGCCGAAATGGAATCCCAGCTTTGGGTGCTCTCACCACAGGCGGTGATGACAAGCACTCCTTGATTTTCTCAAAGGCACTTTGCTGGCTTGCCCCCAAGTGAACTCGGCTTCATTCTTTAGCCGGAGTATGGGGACAAAGGCATCAATCTTGTCAGACAAGTTGGATATAAAGCTACGCAAATAGTTCATCCTGCCTAGCAGCTTCTGTACATCCCTTTTGCACGTCGGCGCTGCAATGTTTCTAATCTTTTCAAGCCTCTTAGGATCAATTTCTATGCCTCTCTCGTGAATCATGAAACCTAAGAACTTACCCGCTGACACACCAAAAGCACACTTGAGTGGGTTCATTTTCAAACCATACTGTCGCATTCTATCAAAAGCGACCTTCAAATCGGCTAAATGGTTTCCCATAGCGTTCGATTTGACTACGATGTTGTCGATGTAAACTTCTAACATAACCCCTGGTAAGTCATGAAAGATTAAGTTCATAGCACGCTGATACATGGCGCCAACATTCTTCAAACCAAAAGTCATGACGATCCACTCGAATAAACCGACAAAACCAGGGCATCGAAACTCAGTCTTGTAGACGTCCTCTTCGGCCATAAAGATATGATTATAACCAGCATTTCCATCAAGAAAACTCAGTACCTTGTGTCCTGAAGCATCGTTGATTAGCATGTCGGCTATCGGCATTGGATACTCGTCTTTCGGAGTGGCTCTATTCAGATCTCTGAAATCAATACATACCCGTATCTTGCAGCTCCATTTCTTCTCTACAGGCACAATGTTAGCAACCCATTCCGCGTACCTGCATGGCCTAATAAATTCAGCCTTGAGTAGTCGCTCTACTTCTTCTTTAACTCGGTCATAGACGGCCGAGTTAAATCCGGACTTGATAGGTAGCCGATGCTCCACGAGCTCGCGGCTTAGTCCTGGTATCTCGCTATACTCCCATGCAAAACAATCGACATACGACCGAAGTAACTTTATTACCTCGGCAGTTTCATCAGGCTATAAATGTTGGTTTACAAAAGTCGGCCTCGGGATGCTACCATTACCTATGTCAACTTCCTCCAAGGGATCGGCCGACGCAAAACCTTGTCCTAATTTCTCTACTTCGCTAAAGTCTCTAATGGCCTCGGCAATACCGTCTTTGCTAGACCGATATTGCTCCACACGAGACTTTAGCCAATCTAGATTACTCTTGCTAGACATGACTATCAATACAAAAACAGCAGTGCTACTCGAGCCAACTTTATAGACACTGGTACAAAATGCCCTCCGGATACGCTAACAAAATCGTAATCCGAAAGATCTCTACCTGACAAACACTCTACTTTATTATGGACGGCGTCAACCGATACATCGACCAATGCTACTTAGGCCAAAGTATCAGCGGGAATGACCTCTACCTCGTCGCCGTCCCACTGAATCAGACACTGGTGTAGGGTAGAAGGAATGTAGCAATTTGCATGAATCCAGTCGCGCCCAAGAAACATGTTGTAGTTACCTTGCACATCGACGACGAAAAATTCCATTGGCAGTGTGTTATTGCCCACCATCAACTCCATGGAGAGTACGCCCTTGGCCTCGGAGCTCTCGCCGTTGAAGCAGTTGAGCATCAAGTTAGTTTTCTTCAGATCATCTTCGTCCCTACCAAGTTTCTTCAACAACGAGTAAGGCATTAAGTTAACAGTGGCACCGCCGTCGACGAGCATTCGGGAAATCGGCATTAAATGGCGAGCCGAGACCTCGGTCTTCTTGAAGATGGCATTGTGCGGGCTGAGGTTAAATTGAGCGACCTCAGCCTCGTCCTGTGGCAGGGAGAACTCAGCGGGCAGCGTGACAATGTTGATGTCCATCGCCTGGGGTGCGGGCCCCTCAGATACGGGCGAGTAATCGTCGTTGAGCATGTTGTCATCGTCGCTCGGACTAGGAGCCGAGTTGGTTATCTCAACCGGCTTCACCCTCCATACCTGTCTTGTAGCTGGCCGAGGGCAGATTTCCTCGAAGATAGCGTCGCGCTCATCCTCGGCTTTCTTCTCGTGCATCTCCTATGCCCGTAGCCATTGTAGGCTTCTTTTCTGTGATTTGGACATGCCTGGAGGTGCCCAAGATGGTTGCGGCTTGGTGCTGGTGCTACTGCCTAGATTCTATCAATTGTGGCCGAAGTGGTACTGTCTCCTTCGGCCTTGCGCACCCTGTATTCGGAGGGGCCTTCGATGCGGACCCCGGTAGTCATACCGGCCTTGCCTGGCCGATCGAACCTAGCTTCGGCGCGGGCTCCGACCGAAGTATGGGACTCACCTCCATCAAACTCCGGCGATGAAACCTTCGGGATTGGGAATTCCTGAGGCCCCACTCTGACGGTGATAGCTTCAGACTCCATTTCCTCGGCCTCCTCGTGCCTGCACCCTTCGGCTTCGCTCTGCATGGTCTAACTCGGAGGTACCACGAACAGCCTGTGGACGATGCCACCCTCCACTGCGTCTATTTGTCCCTGCCATCTATAATATTCCGAAGGAAAACAAGGCATAGTGTTAAGTTGCGGAGGGTACTCTACCCAGACACGTGCGGAGCCCATGGAGTTCCTGCCCAGTTGTACGGCAGAGGAATAGGTGGCTCTAGTGGCCTCGCCACTGTGAGCCAAACCCGTTACCCGGATGGGGGTTCGGCAGAGTTGACAGTGTCTCGGACCATAGCAGTGAAGGGTCCCACCACGCCAGAGGTACGTTCATCCAGTGCGGGCCAAAGCCTCCCATCGGAGAGTACGTCCAAAACGGTGTGGGGTTCGGCCATTGGGGGCCAAAGTTGCTGTATAGGGGTTTCGGCCACTGAGGCTCGAAGCCACCGCACGGGGGGTTCAGCCATTGAGGCTCGAAGCCGCCGTATGAGGCGTCAGGCCACTGTGGCCCGAAGCCGTTGTGTGGAGGGCTCAGCTGCTTCGGTCCGAAGTCGTACTCCGAATGTCTTGGACCCTTCAGCTGTCCCAGTTTCCTAGTGCGGGGACCTGCTTCCCTGGCCCTTCTTCGATGCTTGTTCAACAACATGTTGTACGTTACCTTCGGCCTCTTATGGGCTTTAGCCGAAGGGGTGTTAATGTTCTGTTTCCACACCCCTACCTCGGGGTTCTTCGGTATGAGCGTGAGAGTGCGCGGATTCCCAACAATTATATCCTTCCCCTTAGCTGACTCGGCCTATTCTGGCCGAATCAACACTTTCTTCTCGCCGAGGTCAACAACGTTGACGGGAAAAGGGTCTTTGTCCAACTTCATCTTTGGATTATGGTCTATCTTCAATCGTCCTTCTTCTATGGCTGATTGGATCTGCCGTCAAAAAACATTACAGTCGTTAGTATTATGTGAATGTGAATCATGCCACTTACAGTATGAATGCTTCTTTAACTCATCGGTAGATGGAATGACTTGACCTTTAGGTAACCTGAGAAGCTGGCCTTTTAAGAGAAAATCAAATATTTTATCATACTTTATTATATCAAATGAGTACTTGACCTCACTAGGTCGATTCTTCGTGGGAGATGGTCGTAACTCAGAGCAAGTGATAGGTTTATTCTTAGCATTCCAAACCTATTTGGCCGCGTACATGTCGGCCAAATCCTCCTCTTCTGATTCCTCCATGCCAGAGCATTCCACGATGTGGATTTCAGCCCTAGGCTTGTTAAACGTCTTAATAAACTTCTTATATTTGGTTCGACCTTCTTGGACCAGAGCCTGTTGTAAAACTTGGCTAACTTCTAAAAAGTTCTGGTTGTCTAACCTTTCTTTAATCTTAGAACGCAACCCATTAAAAGCTAGTTCTGCCAAGTCCCTTTCTGAAATATTTAAGGCTAAAACATCGGTTTCTAGTATCCCTAAAACACTTGATATATTTAGAGGCGTTCTCATTAGATTTCTGCTTGACCGATGTCAAGTGTGAAAGCCTAAGTTCTGTTTCACCCGTGTAAAAGTAATCATGGAATTTCCGCTCTAAATCATCCCACGTCTGAATGGAGTTCGGCGGGAGTGCCGAAAACCAAGTGAAAGCGGTGCCAGATAACGAGAGAGAAAATAGTCTAACTTTTATAGCATCTATCCCGCTAACTTCTCCACATTGTGCCAAAAATTTACTAACGTGCTCTAGTGTGGTTTTGCTACCCTCGCCGTTGAACTTAGTGAATTCAGGGATCCTATAGCCATGGGGGTAGGGTATTGTATCAAGATGGTCGGGGTATGGCTTACGGTAAACCCTAACCCGTCCATTGGGCATGAAGCCGGTGCACTATCTAAATAGTGCACGGACCCGCTCCTCTATGTCATCTTGGCATGTCGCCTGCGCGCGCCTCTCATGCGAGGGCGCGAAACGTGGTGGGATATCGGCGTGTCGGCCATGGGCCTCTTCCCTGTGCGCTATCTATATGACGTGCTCATGTCCGGGTGCCTGCGCATGTGGCACAGGCAGCGCGGGTACCGATGCAGGTGGCGGTGCATGGTACGCAATGTTAGTTTGGTCGTAAATACAATGATTAGTCTAGGCCATAAGTGTTGAGGCCGAAGACATCCCAGTCGTGCTAGTGCTACCGTTAGTTCTGGTGTACATATGGTTTACCGGTGGTGCACTAGCAATAGGGACCGGGGGTATGGCCTCAGTAAAGCCGAACCTTCTAAGAGTTGCCTCTACTTGGGAGCTGACTGCCGAATCTAGACGGTTGGCTAGCGAAGGGCTAACGGCCTGATCTACTGATGCAGCTATTTTTTGCTCAATCTCTAAAGAAGATAAACGAGGCGATACAGGTGTTACCTAGACCTGAGCGATGCCAGGGTTGACGATGTCAGGCTTGATGAAGCCTGCGCATGTCTTAACGTAGCCCCCAAGCATCACGTCTTGGAGTGCTTTCAACTTTGCCTCGATCTCTTCTCGGTCTTCTGCGGGGATATCTTCAAGCGTAGGTGTTAAGATGTTGCGGTTGTCGATATCCGTTCCCCCTATTATGTCCATCGGTGGTGTAGATGTAGTAGTCGATGTAGATGTACCGGTGGACGATGTGGACGTACTCATCATGTTGGCATAGCTTTTCCCCAACGGAGTCGCCAAAAAGTGTGTTGACACGAAAACGTGCCCCCGCACTTGGGTCAGTATGATGGTCCAAAAGTGTGTGGATACTTAGGGACAATCCTAAGCGTGATGCAGCACCAACGTCGCGTTTCGACTACCCTTAGTCGTGATAAGGGGGGTGGAGTCACCAGGCAATCAGATCACACAAAATAATCCAATTACCCGAAAGAAATATGTTTAAACAGAATAAATCAGCAAACCGGTCTGAGCCTGTCTGCTTCAAAGTGTGATGCGAAGGGGGTCGCCGATGTATACCTTCGGCGTCTGGTGCGAAGTGTCCTACCAAAGGATGCCTTCGGTGTTCGGACTGGTCCGGTCGAAGATGAACTCCGAACGGATCCGGACATGACAATCACCTCCAAACGACAGGGGTTCGGCGTGAAGTCTCTGATACAGCGAAGTACAAAATAATGATCCAAACGCCGCGCGCGGGCGTGACCTCATCCAGAGCGAGGTACGGGCGTGGCGAAGCCTGTAGCGACGAAGTATGCGAGCGAAGCGTGTAGTCGAAGCCCGTAGTCTCGCCGAAGGGTGTTCCAGCAACCTCCAAAACCAATCTCTCAGCTCCGGACGCCTCCAACGAAGTAACTCCTAACTTGGAAACCTGCAACAGAGGGGATTTGAAGTACCAATTCGGTCTGAGGACCGAATTATACTAAGTGTTGCACTAGTAGCGAAGGTAGCAATCTGTTACGCAAATTAGCGAATACTTCACAGGCGAAGTAACACGGCAATAGCAATCTATTACGTAGATTAATGGATACATCACAAGCGAAGTAACAAGGATTACCACTGTTCCAAACTGGCCGGTGGAGGGCTTCCAGGCAAACCCACAAATAGGTACAGGAAAATAAAGATAAAGTAAATGCGATCAAAGCTAGGGCTTTGTGTTTGAGTTGTGTTGGGGGCCCTCTAAGCTGGCCTCGCCTCTCTATTTATAGGGGCCAAACTTATGATCTAATCTGCTATAATTTAGGTTGGATAGAGATAAAACATAGCCGAAGTTGTATCCAACTCTGTCTCTCCCGAAGTGGGCTTCGGCCTGGCCCGTTGAAGCCTGCTCATCGGGCTAAAGCTTCGGTGGCGTGGGCCTCCGAAGGCTTCCTGGCCGAAGCCCGTGGGCTGGACAGAGGCTTTCGGAGCCCACAGCCCAATGGACCTTCGGCCCTATAGTGCTTCGGCCTGGCCCCGAACATGTGTATTTTTGGCCCAAATCACCAAAATTGATATTTTGACAATCTCAACCATTAATGCTATTTTTTGCTATGAACAATAGGTAGGCTTCTTGGGATGTGGTTGAGGCTTGGGATTCTTAGGCTTGGTGGTGTTGGGTGTAGCATCTTTGGTGTGAGAGGGTCCAGGTAATGAATCAAGAGAAGTGTGGAGAGGTTTAGACTTTGGAACCCAGATTTGCTTCTTAGGTGGAGCTTTAGGTTGTTCTTGGAATACTCCATCCTTGGGTTGACTATCCTTAAAGAACTCAATGGAGTGAGTATTGGGATATCTCTGTTTAGGAGTCATCTTACTACACTCCACTGCTCGGCTAATGGCACTCTCAAAATCAGCCTTGGTATAGATGTAACCTACCCCAAACCCATCCTGTCTCTTGAATTGCTGGATCATCATGCCGAGTTGTGGCTCTCTGGCACTAATCCAACTTAGGATCTGATGGAGGTAAAAGTTCTCGTTCTGAACATCAGCTAGCTCCTCTCTCAAGGAAGCTAACACCTCCACCTGAGACAAGCAGATCTCACACTCTCTATCAACTTTGACAGACTTCTCAGCTTTTAGCTTGATCAACTCCATTCTCATGGACAAGTAGTTCTCACAAACAGTGGGTGGAACTGACAAGATCTCAAGCTCTAGCTTAGTCTGCTCCACCTCAGCTCTCACTCCAGCTAACTCGCCCACCTGCTCATTACTCTTGGCTCTTAGCTCATCTATACTAGCTAAATGGGATGGGCAGTCTATACAAGATACGACGACAGTGGCATGAGCATTTTTCAGCTCCAGCTGAGCGCTTTCAAGCTCAGTGGCCATAGCGTCTCTCTCATCTACTCTCTCTGTGTACCTGGACTTAAGAGTCGTCAGGTCACACAACAACACCTCATAGTTAGGGCACTCACTACTATCACCCAAGCAAAGGGAAGACGACAGACTCTCAATCTTGCCATTCGCCATGGCAAGCTCACTCTCAAGCTCATCTATCCTCTTCTTAGCCCCTATAAGCAGTTTCTCCTGATACTTCAACTCCTGACGATTCTGTTCTAGTAAATTAACAACTTCTTGTTCATAGGAGGATACCTTTTCATCGTCGTCGTCGTCGGAGTCATCGGAGGAGCCCTTTTCTTCCTTATCCCCAAGAGCCATTGAACAGAAGCTCTTGCGGGGTCTTCGGCTGTGACGCGAGTGACACTTCGGCTTGTCCCCGAAGGCCATGAAGCAGAGGCCCGCCGGATCGTCCCTGTCCTTCTCCTTCCTAATCATGATCTCTTCTTCACTTGAGCTTGAAGATGAAGAGGAAGACAAAGATCTCTTGGAGTAGCTTTTCTCCATCTCAGCAAAGAAGGCTGTTGGCGTAAAAGATTACGCTAACAGGTTTCTGAAGGTTAGAAACTAACAAATGAAGTGTTTGCGAAGTAAACTATTTCAAGCCTCCGAAAGGATAATAGCTTAAACAGTTCGAAAATGTATATTGAATAACTTGTATTCGGTCCCCATTACAGAGTAAAACAGGGGGTATTTATAGGCCCAAACATTAAGAAAAAGACCCTTTTACCCCTCTATTACAACCGACATAGTGGAAACTATTCGGTACCCTTAATAGGGCTAAAATGGTAAAAGACTAATCTAATGAGAAGGAAGATAAGTCTTCCATCTTAGCTGGCAAGGAAGCCCTCAGAAGAGTCCTAGTTCGAAGATATACTCTGAACTAGAGTTCGCCTCCATACTTCGAACTTGATCCATGGTGATTCCAGAGTTATATGCTGGAAACCTTTGATTCAATCATCTGCCTTTGCCTTGTTACCATAATGGCTCTGAGGATGAAATATTTTCCCCCAACAGTAGCCCCTTGAATACTCTTCTCCGCTAGACCAGGGATGTTAGGAGAGCAGTATACGCAAGAGAAATAATCATGCGCAGAGACTAACAATTTTAATCAGCCTTCGAAATATGTGGAGATTCGAAACTTCGAATCAACTTATAAGAAAATTATGTTCGAACTATTTTTTAGAATTAACTTAAAAAGTCCGAAAGCTTTTTTAGGCTTAGAAGAAATAGTCGTTGGATTTTTCCTCAACGGAAATTAAGGAAATGCGTTAAGTTCGCAAAGAGATAACGGTTAGGAATGTTAAACGGCAGAACACCAAACGGTTAAAAATCGTGGCCTGGGCTATAAATAAGGGGCCCAGATCCTTCCCGAATACCTTCTCACCGCTCTCGTGCAAACAACCCAGCAGACAACCTTAGCCTCCATTCTTTCCTCAAGCAATCCACGCGATTTCATGGCGAAGACGAGTTTCAAAGTTCCCGGGGCGGCTTCAGCCCTGGCTCGGCAGCAGGCTGCGGCTGCGGCTGCAGCGGCGGCGGCGACATTGGTGACGGCGACTCCGACAGCAACAGTAGCAGCAATGGCGGCGCCAGGGAGAAATCCCCAACGCGATTGTTGGCGTAAAAGATTACGCTAACAGGTTTCTGTAGAAAAGAAACTAACAAACGAAGTGTTTGCGAAGCAAACTGTTCTAAGCCTCCAAAAGGATAATAGCTTAGAATAGTTCGAAAGTGTGTATTGAATCACTTGTAATCGGTCCCTATTACAGGGTGAAATGGGGGGTATTTATAGGCCTAAACATTAAGGAAAAGACCTATTTACCCCTCTATTACAACCGACATTAAGGAAACTATTCAGTTTCCTTAATAGGGCTAAAATGGTAAAAGACTAATCTAATAGGATAGAAGATAAGTCTTCCATCTTAGCTGGCAGAAAAGATCCTGAAGGGCTTTAGTTCGAAGGCATACTCCGAACCAGTGTCCGTCATCGGGCTTCGAACCAGGTTCTGAGCATCTTCGAAGATGGTCTTCGGACAATCTTCGAACTGGTTGACTGTCTTCATGCTGCTTTGGCAATAACCCCGAAGATGAGATATTTTCCCCAAACAGTAGCCCCTCGAATACGCTTCTCCGTTTGACCTGTAACGTTAGGAGAGCAGTATACGGAAAGAAAAGATAACCAATCATAGGGGTTATAGGTTTTTATTTTATCTTCGAAATGCATGAAGATATGAACTTCGAATCAATTATAAGGTAATTACTTTTCGAACTATCTTAGAACTGACTCAGGAAGTTCGAAAGTCTTTTTAGACTTAGAAAAAATAGCCGTTAGTTCCTGTTTCTAACGGAAGTTATATGATGCGTTATTTCCGGAGGAATATAACGGGCGGGAATGCGAAAAGACAGAGCCCAAACGGTAACCAACGGAACGATTAGGCTATAAATAAAGAGCCCAAAACTTACCCGATTACCTTTTCACCGCTTTCTCTGAGTTAAAAACTTTTGAGTCCTTTGAGTTCTTGAGCCCTAACCTCTGAGTTCTTGAGCTCTAGCCTCCATTCCTTCAGATCAATCCAGCAATCGCGATGGTGAAGACCAAGGGATCTGCACCTCCTTCGGCCTTGGCTCGGCAACAGGCGGCCGCAGCAGCAGCAGCAACCTTGGTGGCGACACCTTCGATGCAGGCGGCAGCATCCATGGCGGCAGGGAGGAGAAATCCCCAAATCCCCGACGACCAAGGTCTGTGCCCACCCTCGACTAAATACTTGGATCAATCTTTTGAGTTGGGGCCGTCTACCTGCAAGAAAGAGTCTTTGGCAATCACAGCAGGGGGAAAAATTAGTGATGGGGTTATGATTCGGAAGCCGGGCAAAGAATCGATTCCATCACCGAGACCCGGAGAAGTTGTAGTGTTCGAAGCTTTTTTCGAAGCGGGCTTGGGCCTCCCGGCTGTGGATTTCTTGGCCGAAGTACTTGACTTGTTTCATGTAACCCTCCCCCAGCTGTCTCCGAATGCTGTAGCCAGATTAGCTATCTTCGAGTGGGCACTGAGAGCCGAAGGTTGTGAGGGGAGGGCTGAAATCTTCGTTGCGCTTCATAGAGCAACTTGTCAGCCAAAGACCTTCGTAGGCTCCGGAGGTGAGAAAGTGGTGGTTTCTTTCGGAAGCATCAATTTTAGGCTTCGTGATGAATATGCCCTGCAATTCCCTGCTAAGGCCATCAATGCTAGATGGTACACCGATTGGGTTCTGAGGTGGTTTTATGTCGAAGTTGGAGTGAGGAGTCCTCTGGCTGGTCCCCTCAAAGAAATCCAGTTCCGGAAGGAAGCCTTAGTGCAACCTGACGAAGGCCAACTCGAAGCTTGCCTCAACTTGCTTCAGAAAATCAGCAGAAGGTTGAGCATGCGGGACTTAGCCGAAGAGTTCCTCGGACTGCAAATTCCTCCGTTGATGGCCAACTGGCCTATCGTCTTCGAAGATGACTCGGAAGGCGGTCTTCGCAAGATTAACTATACTTCGAGCCCTGCAGGTAACTTCGAAACCAACATGCATAGTACATATTTACTTCGAAGAAAGATTAACTCGAATTATTATTTTTTAGCTTCTTCAGCCCCTATTACTTCAGAACAAATTGTAAGGGCTTCGGAGAAGATTCTGGGTGCTCCAACTCCGTCGGAAAAAGAATGGCGAATCAAATTAGTCGGAAGTTGGGAGCGATTTAACAGAGTATGGGGAATGCTGGAGTTAACTCCACCCCCTCTGATGGATTGGGTGCCTCAGGAGAAAGGCCCCAAGAAAAGAGTAGCTGAAGCCGGAGCTTCAGGTTCAGCAAAGACTCCGGTGAAGAAGGTGGCTCGGAAGCCAAAGAATCTCGCACCTTCGGATCCTGCTCCTTCAAGCTCAAGAACCTCACTTTCTGGTTCTAAAGAGGATGAAGGTATTTTATTAGTAAAATTAATTGATGAAGATGCAACTCAACGAAGTATTCACATTGAAGATACTGCAGGTATTCCGGAGCCCCAAGCCAACATCGAAGAAGTAAGAGCTCTGGATACCCAGGAAGGACAAATCGAAGCCCCTATGGGTGTAGATGAGGCCGAAGTGCTTGTGAACATACCGGAGTCTGGAGATAATGCTGATCAACCAATGACTTCGGTAGTTCAAGAAGATACAACTCAGGCCGGAGTTCCTGTGGATGAAGGTGGGGTCGAAGTCACTATGGCTTCGATTCCCGAAGAAGTAACGAGGACTCCCCAGGACGATGCTCCTGCAGTCCAAGATTTAGCGGCTGATTCGGATGAGGACTACACTTTTGATCCTCCGATCAGTCCGGTGCTCGATATTCCAGAGAATGTCGAAGGTAAATTTTGCATAATTCTTATCAATTTTTGCAAAATTATACAATGTATAATATTTTTGTTTTTTCAGAGCCTCCTGTTGTCGAAGTATCCCTCGAAGATACAATTCAAAGACCTTCGACAACTTCGGAGCCACAACCGGAGGTTACTCTACCGGGGCCTGGAAGAGGAAAAAGACACATAGAGCCTCTCCCTGCTCAAGGATCGACTTCATCTGAATCAACAGATGAAAGTGAATCGACTGAGGGGGGGCCATCTTCAGAAGTTCCAAGGGCCTCGGAAGAACCCTCCGGACCCTCGCTAAGCAGAGCTGATCAGAAGGCTTCAGTAATGCTTCCTCTCATAACTCCATTTTTGGAGGAGAAAACCGGACTTGGGACTTTGGTTAAACCTTTGGGTGAAGCCAGTCGCAAAGTCGGGGAAACAGAACTGGTAGCCCTTTTAAGCAGAGCGAAGGGTTCGGAGCTTAATATTGCTGTGGAAAGAGCAGCTTATCAGGTATAAAGCATCTTCGAACCAAATAATGAATTATATATGAATAATTTCTTATTCCAGTTTTTCTTTTTTCTTAGCAAGCAGTCTTAACCCGCGCTGCGGCTTTGTCGAACGAAAACGAAATTGCTCAACTTCGGGAAGAGAACGAAACTCTTCAAAGAAATTTTAACTTCTCCGAAGGTCGAGTAGCTCAAATGGACAATGTAATACTAGCAGAGCGAAGGGCTAGGCAAAGCTTAGAGGCTGCGAAGAAAGAGCTCGAAGCAGAAAGAATTATGCTTCGAGCGGAGATTGAAAGACTGCGGACGGAGGATGCTGCGAAGGGGTCCGAACTTGTAAGGCTACAAGAAGAGGCTGGCCAACTCCGGACTCAAAAGAATGCTTTGACTACGGAGAACGCTAGAATCTCCGGAGTTTTAGCTGAAACGACTTCGGCCAAAGATGTGCTTATTGAGGAAAGGCTTAAGTCTGAGAAGGTGGCTTCGGAGGTCATCGAACAGATGTTAGGTGTCTTGGAGTACTTCGGTACTACTGGATCACTACCTTCGGATGACAATGTGACTCTGCTGCGCCGGTTAAAGAGGATCCAAGGAGCAGCGAAGCAAATGAAGACGGCAGGCATGCGTTATGGAGAACTCTCCGGACAAGTGTCTGCCCTTGGATTACTTCGTTACTATGAGGATTTAGGCCGAGTAATTACTCCGAGCGCAGAGGGCTCCATCATCTTCGACGACGCAAGACTTCTGACCCCTTCCGAAGGCGTGGCTACTGCTTGGCGAGCCTTCCAAACTTCGTGGAGAGCCGAAGGTCGATCTGCGATCAAGGATTGGATTGATGAAGGCCAACGCCAAAAGCAAGTTCGGAGTCAAGCTTCGAGCAGTCAGCCTCCTCCGAACCCGCAGGTTTAGGATTATTTAGGATTTTTTGATTATGTAAAGATGATGCTTGTAAATATTTATCAATGAAAGTCTTGTTTGTCATATTTTTAGGCGTTGCCTCTTATGGAAGATATCGAAGTGTTAGAGCTTAACAGCGAACTTCGCTCACTGTGGAACACCTTCGAACTTCTAAAGAGTTATAAGCGTCCTCGATTTCTTATTCCTCGAGATGACTCCGGCGTTATTGCGCCCGAAGTAATCAAAGACATATTGTCTTACATTAAAGAGGAAGATAAAGAGATCGACGCAAACACCTCGTCTTCTGAAGACACTAATTGGTCCGAAGACGAAGGTGAAGCCCAAAATAAAAGATCTGAAGATCTTAGAAGCTGGGAAAGAAGCCCCGAGCGGCTTCGGACTTGGGCCGAGCTTCAACAAGAGCAGAAGGATTTTAGAGCTTCAAAGGGGAGGAAGAGAGTTAAACGCAAAGTTCTTAGAACTTCCGATGTTGGAACTAGTTGTTCCACCCCTAGCTCTCGAGACCGAAGAGGTCTTCGATTCCTTCTTGGTATAGATACCAATTTTTCATAGTGTAATCTGTAAACACATTTATTTCAATAATGAATGTCGATTTAAAATTGTCTCCATATTTACTAGCCCCTCTTTGGGTATAAGCAACTTCGAACTGTATTCAAAGATGGTTATGCGCAAAGAAAAAACTTCGGAGTACAATTTTTGGGGGTTCGGAGCCCCTCTGTCATTTAAGATCTTTTGAAATCTTATAAAATGCCTTCGACCTTTGTAGTCAGAAGAATGGTAACTTGGTACCTTTGTTTGTTTCATGAGAGAAATCAATTGAGATAACTTTCAGGACACTTTAGTGTCTTAAAAAATTTGTCACTTTGGACGCATATGAACAGACATTCGAAGCTCATGGCTTAAATGCTGTTTTGCTTTAGCCACCTTCGGCTGCTTTTTGCAGAAGTCTACCAGCCGGAGCTTGGACTTCGCAGAAATTGTAGCCACCTTCGGCTATTTTTGCAGAAGTCTACCAGCCGGAGCTTGGACTTCGCAGAATTTGTAGCCACCTTCGGCTCTTTTTTGCAGAAGTCTACCAGCCGGAGCTTGGACTTCGCAGAATTTGGCCACCTTCGGCTCTTTTTACGGATGTCTGCAAGCTGCAGCTTGGACTCCGCAGATTTTGGCCACCTTCGGCTCTTTTTACGGAAGTCTACCAGCCGAAGCTTGGACTCCGTAGAATGTGGTATTGGCTCTTTTACGGATGCCTACAAGGTATCAGCTTGGGCTCCGGATGGATTTCAGCCACCACACCGGAGGCTTCGACTTTATAGGTACGAAGTCCGGAAATACAAACCCAGCTTGATGACACTTCCCTCTCGATCGCTTCTGTCCCAGCGCGTCCGCTCGGAAACTAGGAGTGTCAAGGGGAAGGCAAACCACAGGGTGTATGTTTTATTAATTTAGAGGTGATTACAAGCGGATTACAACGAGCCCTTATGCTAGTATCGCTTTAGGTGCTCCGCATGCCAAGTATGTGCTAACTCTTCACCTTCTAATTAGCTAATTTGAATGAACCAGGGCGCCCTGAGCGGACAATTAGATATGGACCTTCCATTTATTGCCTACTTCCCTGGTGCTATAATGTTTCGTAGAACAAGATGACCCGGCCTTAACTCGCTGAGCTTAACCTTCGGGTCATACCAAGTCTTCGTCTGCTGATGATACTTTGATAAATTAGCTACAGCTCGAAGTCTTGTTTCTTCTGACAAAT